>JAJJMA010012783.1:0-13458 GCA_023529015.1 Papaver nudicaule | reverse complement strand
AACATGACCAACAAATTTCTTGGTAAGTAGTTTTCTTGATGGAAACCCGAGTTAGAATTGTAAGATATTTGCTTAAAAGTGGAGATATTCTTTTGTCTAACTTGAGGAAGTTGCTATCCAAACTACAAGATACTTAAATCTGCAATGCTACATGACAAGCCCATAGAGGATTTCGTATGAGCGGCATTGGTGCGCAAAAAATGGATGGCTCGTAATATAATTTGGTCTAGGAAGCAAATGCAATGCATTTCAAAATGAATTGATTGTTCTGGTGAAGATCATAATCATTCCAGTGGGGCAATTAGATATTGCAGAGTGAAGACCACTCCCACCAACAAAGTCTGATTCACTGGACCAGAAACAGCCAAACTCTCTGTATCAACCAGGCCTCAATATCTGCCAAAAGACTCAACAACTACTCCCTCCGTTTCAAAAAGATAGGCACGTTTGACTTTTTTTCGAAAATTAAGGTTTGTAATGAATTAACCATTAGAGTTTTTTTATTGTTTTTTCTTTATGATTGGTTTATTGTTGACAAGTGCCATGAGTTAATAAGAAAAAAAAAATAAAAATAACTATAATATTGGTTTTATTAAGTTTTTTAATTTTTGGTTAAAGTCAAATGTGCCTATCTTCAAACAAAACGAATCACTAGGTGACAAAATTAAGAGCATTCGATCGAAAAAAAACAAAATTAAGAGCACATTAAGCATGCTCATAAAGCTAACCACATAATTAAACCCCAAATAATTGGCTATGCATTAAGAAAAGGGTTAAACAGATAACTTAATCCTTATCTTAGCACAAACAAAACCACGTGAACCAGGGCCACATACCATTACTTCGGCTGCACCTCTTACAAAGTAAACAAAACAGACCCTTCTTTTCTTCCTTTACAGCTAAAACTGCTGTTTACCTGGTGGCCCTTTACAGTACTGCCAACTTCATTCATCGACGTGCTAGCACAACCCCATTCACCACTTAATGCCAAACCCCTCTAGGCCTCAACTAATCTTCTTTTGAAACAAAATATGATTAATCAAGACATATTTTATGAAACACCTACTTAAGCAGTTGAGTTGAACAATTATACTAAACAACTATGTATAAACAATTGATACCAAATCTCCAACCCATTATTCAACAACCAGAAGGAAAAGTCATATCAAGATCATCCATAACAAGCCCCTTTAATAATCATCAAACTAAGATTGATCAATCAGTCAGATGACAAAACTCCAACCAAAAAACAAACCTACAACTGAAAAACTACTATCCCACAAAGTCACACACAAAACAGTGTTCCTTTGCTACATCCTCTGCCTCTCTCTCACGTACTATACAATTTACAGAACCAGAAGACACCAAAAACAAACAATTCTAATAGCTAGTTTGTTAGTGATAAAACGAGGTGACGAAAACTAAAACCAATCGTCAAAAACTCAGCAAACCCAGAAACATTAACAAAACGACTAAACGAATCAGGACATATTATCCTGTTGGTGACATAACTCTTTCCGGAGCTTATGCGAAAAAAGTTGGCAAGCATCCATACTTAGATCCATAGCAGCAGCTAATGCAACAAATGCTGCTGCATCCTCAGTGCAATTCACATGTTGCACACTGACTTCAACTGCTGGCTTACTGCATTTACCTTCTCCTTCAACTGTTGAGGACATTACAAATCCTCTGTATAAGCAGTAAGGCCATAAACCATATCCATGATCACCACTGCTTCTTGGACTACAAGCAGGAGAACTTGAATTTGATGGTGTTGTTCTCCCATTAGTATTGCTTCCACGTCCAGACATATCAATCGCAAATTTACCTCCTTTCTTAGTAGGCAAAGTCGACTCAGACAACAAAATACCAGTGGTACTCATCCCACCATTAGTATCTAAAAGAAGCTCAAATCGATACCCCAATCCATCACTACTCCCCCTTTCACGCCATGCTTCGAGCCTTCCCCATGGTTTCCATGTATTATCACCTGGTCGAAGAATCAACCAAGCACCAGGGTTCGATCTACTGACTCTGTCTGAACCAGGTGAAGCAACAAATGGTGTTACCATTGATGCAGCAGCTACTGGCGAACCTGATAAGTCATGAACTGTAATTGACCATCCTTTTCTTTCTTTCCCTGGTCTCTCTCTTTCACTTCCAATTGATGTTAACCAACTCCTTGAACTGATTGATGGTTCTAATGTTGATGATCTGTTTTAACAATAAATTAACAGAAACGTATTTAGTACTTGATCGATTAAAGAAATTTCAGCTCAAAGCACATAAAAGTTAAAGTCTTCTAACTTAAGGTTGTTTGTTTTATGATTCCTTAAATCTAATTTCTAATTTCTTAATTTGTTTAAAAGCATAATTGTTTTGCTTTGCCGTACAATAAAATCTGATCAAATCAAACAATTAACACTTACAAGCAACCTATTTTTAAGGTTATAATCTAAGCATACTTTAAGAAAGGCATAAACCCTAAATAAACACAACAAGATTTTAGAAGTGAAGATGAAATTACCTGGACATAAGATTCCGGTCACCGGTAGAGGAATTTCTGAAACTAAACTTGCATGTGAAAACAGGTTGACGGATATTTCCCTGAATCTGGAAAACCTGAGGACTGCATTCAGGCTCACCATCAAACTGAAACACAAACCTAGGATCAGGTTCAGACCTAACATTCAAATGCATCTGTGTAGAATTAGTATCATCTCCTCCCATATTACCAACTCCAACCCAACCATTCTGATACACAGCAGCCCTAATTTCAGAACCAGTAAGATCCAACGGCACAGAAACTTTCCCTAATAATCTCCCAGAGTTAATCCCACAGGTAGCACCTCTTCTCCCGGTATAAATCGATATCTTCAAACAAGGTTTCCCAGCGAAAATCGATTTAGCAGCAAGCTTATCAAGATCTGCTTTACTCAAATGGAAACTCGCAGCTAAACTCTGAATAACATGTTGATTATCTGAAACTTTACTCTCCGAAGGTATCAATGGTACAATAGCTGTTTGTAACGGGAACGACTTGAGTTTAATCTTACAAAAACATGGTGAACTAGATGGATGTACACCTGAACGTGCAGGTTTTGATGCTACCGGTATTTTCAAAGCTAAGTTTCCAACCAGGATTCTCACAAATGGACATGGATCCATTATGAGAACAGAGATAAGTGTTTTTTTGTCCGAGAAGAAGAAGAACAAAGAGCTTCAATCAGTTGAAAGATCAAAGTAGGAGTTCTTGTTGTTGCTGGTTTTTGAAGAAAGTTTTGGAGATCATATTAGCTGATGAAGATTTCTAAAGAAAGAGAGAGATAAAGTGGTAGGTCTTGTTGTATTTTTAAACAGGCTGGAAAATTGCTGGTGATGAAGAGAATATTACTTCCTACTCCATAGAAAAGCGTGCTTTAGTAATAGGCTGCTCTCCTGCTGAGCTGCAAGTGTTTCTTGGGTTATAGCTGGTGCGCAATGTGCACGTACAAATACTCACAAAATAAATACGACTTCTTCTTGTATTTTGGTGGGATCACAAATTTTAGAATTATCCGAATATAAAATTTATTTATTTTTGGCTTTATTTTAAGGTGTGTGTATGTATTATACTGTATACGTCTTTATTAACTCACATCATGGAGTGTATTAAGTTTCTATCTGTTGCATCAAAAAAAAAAAGTTTCTATCTGTCTAGCTGTAGGTTATTAATTGGATATTTGGGTGGTATACAGCTAATCAAAAGCTGTCTTTTTGTGCCTACCTACACAATCTTGATCTCTCGTAGCGACCACATAAGATACATACGTGTATCTTACCGTCAAACTTGGCACAGCCCTCGGTTTAACAACTCATCATACCGCATACCTATACGCCAGCTTCAATTGGATGGTCATGGTCCTACCGACGAAACCACGTCAGAACGGCCCAAACTTAGGCGTATCTTGGGCTGTTTAGGCACGTAAAAGGCCCGAAAATTATGAGACAAATTTTGAAGCCGAAAAATAAAAGACACAGTACACATTGCTAGAGGTTGTAGACTTGTAGTATCTTCCGTGACCCACAACAGAAATCAATACCAAAAATTATAATATCATGTAGAATTTTTTGTATTAGATTTCGTTTTGAGATTGTGTGGTTAAATCAATTTCTAGTTTTTAACCCAATTAAATTGAAAATAATTTTCTAAATAGTTGACGAACTCACATTTATAACAAGTTCAAACGTTTTCGATAAGAAACATTTTATATAAAACAACATTTTATAGGCCTTTATAACGGATAAAACAGTTATATCAACCGCAATAAGAACAAAAGAACATTGATGAATATCTATTTAGCTTTGTTAAATTTAGGGTGCATTACATAAATATTCATAGTGACAGTCAAAACACCCATTTTTCAAACCTTGATATGAAAATTTTAATCCAGGGCTACCCAAAGATGGAAGATTTCCAGGACCACAGTGACACAGTTAGCAGTTAGCGATGGGTAACCAAATTCAAATCAAATCCAGAAAAGAGAAAGTGACAGTGAGATATGTAAGACGAATACTTTTCGCTTGCGCCAACAAATTTCAAATCTACAGGTAGCTTTCGAGCAACTTGTACTAATATCATCATATCGTATGTGGCACGTATTTGTATCGTATATTTCAGGATACAACTAATCAGCTTTGTGGTATATATGTATAGACGTCTGATCTGACTTTTGATGGTTAGCTACTTGACAGATAAGGTTTTAGTACAATTGGTACTACTAGTTGGTCTATATAAAAATCACATCAGGATATTCACATGCATTTTGATGCGATGGAATAGACCCAATAAATTTTGATTCCATCGACGATGGAAAAATCTCATTAGAGAAAATTATGTTTGCATTTATTGGATGTCAAGATACGTCAAATTATTTACTATTTCTTCACGTGGAAATGAGTTGTGAAGTATTTTTGCGAAAGAACTATTTTTTTGATAATGGTAGGCTTGGTGGTAGGATCTTGAATTGATCAATTATACATACAGTACGTACTGGCCTCAGTTAGGCTGGCTGATATCATATGATACTGTATTGTTGGTTTATATGCACTCGATCGAACCCCATTAATTTGACACTTAATGGAAACTCAATTGATTGTGATGCTAATTAATTCTTGCTCACTTGTGCACGCTAGCTAGCTATAGGGTCGAAGAGCTAGGGTAGCCTGTCTGAATCCCATTAATTCGTTAAGTTGTTTGAATGTAGTGGCCCTAGCTTGTGGGTACGGTTAAATGGGTGCCTAAATGCGTACTGAACTTATGCGTGTGAAGAAGGGTATATATTCTATCACAGAGAGAATGTACATGTAAGTTTTTATTTAGGCTGCTCAGCTACAATGCATAGACGAGTAACTATGCGTTGTTCCTATAAGAAAAGCTTTCATGTGGCTATGTAGATTCTTAAGGCAAATCCGCAAATGCGGTGCATTGAAATATCGGCACCCGAAGCACTTAATTGGATGAATCAAGTTTTATTGCTCAATTTTTTTTTTTTCGGTCGGTAAAGATGAATTCAGTGATCAAAAAATAAAGGGTATAAAAGAAAAAATCCTCCCTAAACTTGGTCCCATAAGGGAGTATTTGGGCCCGTGAAATTATTAACCCATCTACTAGAGGTGGCAAGAGACAACTAAAATGCAAGGAAAATACTTTAATGTCCCCACAGTAAATTCTCTAATTAAAACCTAAAACTCTAAACCAAATTTCATTTTCTAAACCAACATCAACCGATTCTCACACTCTCCCTCTTCTTCTTCTCTTCATTTTTACATCATTTTCAAAACGAAAAATTTGTCAATTAATCGACCGATTCAAAAAAAAAATCACGATTAATTTCTATAAAACGTGACGGATAGAGAGAACAACAAATGCCCGAATCCTAGAACATTCAAACAATCAGGAATCAATATAGATAAAGTTTACGAAATTTCATCTTCAACGCCGAAGACGAAGAGTACTGTAAAGAAGAATTAGAAGCTCTTAAAGATAAGCAGAAACAAGCAAATATGACGAGAATCAGGTATTTCAACTAACCCATTTGAGTTTTGGTTGATTTTTCACTCCAAATTGAAGATTTAAAACCCAACTGTTCGCAACTGTTTCCCAGAATCGTTCTATGTTATTTATAGACCGATTGTTCATCGTGTTCATCTTCTGTAACTGCAACGAAACAACAATCGTCATATGTATGTATGTTTGTAAACCAATTATTTTTAGTCTTCTATGTTCAATTGAATATAAACCGATTTTACCTCCCTCTAAAATTTGAAAATGTTCCTATTCGAATTCTAGGGCACAATCGTTACAAGTTCATATGAACAATCAACGAACGAATTTTGAACTTGTCTCAAACTAATCGTTTCATATTTTGTGTTGAGCAAGCCGATAGACATTAGTTCAATCAATATATATATGTTATCTTATTTAAGCCGATTACGTTAAGTGAAAACTCTAAAAATAAGTTTTTTAGCCTCAATCGTTGATTGTATCCATGAAAATAAACTGATTGTGTTGAGCCAGAATTTATAATCGGCTTATGTTCATAACTATGTTAACCATTTTTTTTTTTATATAATCGTTTTATGTTTTAGATTTTGTGTGCCGATTAAGATAGTTGACAAATCTTGATTTTCCTGTAACTTTTTTAGCCTCTATCGTTACTTATAAACATTAGGAAAAACCGATTGTTTTGAACCAGAAATTATAATCGGTTTATGTTTGCATAAAGGTCAACCGTTTTTTTTTTCTTATGTTGATAATCAGTTTACGGTTTACATTTTTTGAGCCGATTATTATCTGTGTAACTGCTAATTTGTTTCTTGTTTTGTGTTGTGGGGAGAATAAGAAGGCTGAAACACTCCAGGGTAAGGGTAAGGAGCTTGTAAAAAAAAAGAAACAAGATCCTGTTGTAGATCCTGCCGCCAAACCTCTTAGTTTGGGTCCCCGCCGAGAGGGTGGTCCAAGATTGAGTGTGGCTATTCTTCTAGATCCTAGAAAGCTTAATGTCGATGAACCAATCCCTGAAACAACACCATCTGAAGTTGGTGTACAAGAAAAAAAAGTTGTTAAAGAAAAAGAAGTGGTTCCACAACAACCAGCGGGTGAAGCATTGGTTATCGTACCGGTGGTGGAAGCTCCCGAGAATCAACCATAGGGTGAATGAGGGAATGTTGTACCGCCTAAACAACCAATAAGAGAAGATGAAGTAGTTCCACCGCTTCAAATTGTACCGCCTCAACAACCAATACAACCAGAGGGTGCACAAGAAAAGAAGGCTAAGAAACATATGAGGAGTTACATGTTAACCGAAGAGCGGATGTTTGAAGATGAGGAGCTCGGATTACCTAAAGATAAAGAGTATGTCTTATGGGGCTATGTGCCGAGTTTAGCTAATATCATCTACAGAACCATTGTAAGTATCTCAAACCTTTATATTTAGTTTGTTTTTTCTTCGTTTATTCATCCACGGTAACTCCATTTCATGTTACAAAACATTGATATGTTTTGTAGGACCACGAAGATGCAATACGTCTTCTCAAACACCAATCGGAGGCGGGTAAAATGCATGAATGACCCTTGGAAAGGGAAGGTGCACGCCCTGAGGATTCAAATGCATTGGAGAAGTGTTTAGCTAGCGGTGAAGCCCCTCAAGTAGTCGATGTCGTCAAGAAGTCGGGGTTATATCCTGACATTGCCAATTCCCAACTTGGATATGACAAACCACTTGTTTCTGCCTTCGTTGAGAGGTATTATGTTGATACGGATTCTATGCACTTCATTTTCGGCGAGAAGACCATCACTGCGGATGATGCTCATGAGATTATAGGTCTAAGCATTGAAGGCAAATCAGTGAGGAGCATCGGCTTTACCAAGGACATGGACTTCCTCAAGGACATGGAATGCATCTCCGAGGACTCCGCCTTTTCCAAGAACCTTGACTGGAAGCTTCTTTATGCTTTTACCAAAACCAAATGGGGTTGGGATACAACGAAGACTGATTCAGAGATCATATCTGGAAACCAAAGGCAGAAGATATTCCATTTGAAATCTCTGAGGGACCAATTCAAGGGGACTCTGTAACTTCATGAGCAAGGTAAGTTGATGACAAGAGGGTCACTGCAACAGCCACTACGTACATTCTCTACATCTTGGGAAGTGTCATATTCCCCGACACATCTGGTTCTCGGGTGAATGCCACCTATGTGCAGTTTTTGGCTGACTTGGATAGGTTGAATGAGATCTCATGGGGCGCTGCTTGTGTTGCATTCTTGTTGAATGAGATGAGAAAAGCTTCCAGGGCAGAGAAAGATCAAATTGGAGGGAATATGTCCCTACTATAGGTAATCCAAGTAGATTCGGTTGTCGTCATCCTATTTTTGGTAGTACATTTAATATATTATACTCGCATGTTTCACTTGTAGGCGTTCATATATTTGCACTTCTCAAAGTTTGCCGAAAGGGCGGAGGAGAACCCTGAATAGGGAAAGGTGAAGGTCTTCACTATCTAGGAAGCAAATACATGTACAACGGGAAGCCCTCGGAACAAAGGCAATTTTTGATTGATATTAAGACTCGATTGGACGACTTGCCTGTCGAGAAAATTGTCTTCGATCCTTACATTGAAAGGAGAGAACAAGGAAAGAGTGTTCGTAGCCGCTTACAAAGGTATTTTGGTCCATTGTTTCACCCCACGAGATATGTTTTCTACAATCCGATGGGAGTGGCTCGTCAATGTCGTGGTGTACAAAATATACCAAACGAAAAAGAGCTCGGATTGGGTGACTTAGATGTGAAAAAAATCTCGCCTATCTTACTTCAATTGACATTGTGCACATACCTCCTTGTACATCCGCTGATTGGGATAATAGAGGTGAGCATTTGGTTGAACTTGAAGCTCATATCTTGCCGAATGATTGGGTCGACCCTGCATATATGGACTGGTTCAACACGATTTCCCATCCTCGTGTCATATGCATTGACAAACTAAAGTTGCTTGATGATCCACAACAAGCCGTCGATTTATATGTAAGTATTCGCTTGTGTCCTATTAACTTCAATCATTATATATATGTACTTAGTGTATGTTGTATGAATCAAAACAGAGACCTCGAGTCGGCAAAATGATCAAAGATTTACATAGGAAAATTGCAAAAGGATTTGATGATAACAAGACTATGAGGATTTGTGAGAAAGCTCTTGAACAATTGTTGAACCTGGAGAATACTACACGAGGAGATTTGTTTGGACAACCTCAAGCAACATCGGAGAGGCCAAAGCGCAAGACAAGGGGGTGAAGCCACAACAAGCGGTGTTAATGAGCTGCACAAGAACCACGACCTAAACGACAACGTGGTGGTGCATGGTGGTGGTGGTGGTGGAAGAGTTCGTGGTGGTGAGGCTACACAAGAAGCACCACCAGCTAAAAAAACTCGAGGTGGTAGTACTAGTGCTCGTGGAGATCGCGGTTGTGGAAGAGGTCGTGGTCGTAGTTAAACTCTAAACAGTTCGAAAACACTTGTTTATATTTGGTTATGTTGACTTAAAACTCTTTTGTTATGTTGTTTCACTTTGGTTGTGTCGACTTTAAACTTCTTTGGTATGTTTGTAGGATTTGAACTTTGGTTGCTAGTTGTTATCTCCAAAATCGGTTTGTAATGATGTATATATCGAACGATTCTCTGGCAAATTTACTCCAAAAATTGTCAAAGTACACAATCGTTCTATAAATTTGGTTTCCAAGACCGATTATTGACTTCATAAAAAATCCATTTTTTTGTGTTGGGATACACCGATTAATTGTGCTCAAATGGCTGAATCTCATGTCTATTTTTTTTTTGCACATAGCCAGGCTTTCAATTACTTAATTTAAACTGATTATTGATCTTGAATTTTTACCTTCAAAGACTATAATGGGTCAATAAATGTGTATATATATACATCGATTGGTTTGTTACAATTTATGGGTAGATTAATAATAATTAGCGTATTCTGGTACAAATTTATACCGATTGTTCGAGAACACAAACACAATCGGCTTATGTGGCTCTATATATAGGCCGATGGTGAGTAGTTCAGATTCAAGATTTTGGTAATAAAAAAAATTGGGTGATCTTCATGTTTAATCTTGCTTTTAAACATGAATTAAGACTAATTAATCTTGTTTAGACTTTAATCAACTAATTAACAACTAATGAAGACAGGGTAAAACATTCTTTTTAATAAGGGTTTTCTGATTTTACATCAAAATGTCCCTATTATAACTTATTCAATGGGCCCAAATACTCCCTTATGGGACCAAATTTAGGGAATAATAAAATGGTAACAAGCTACCATCGAAAACTAAGTATCAAAGTAGATTCTAGGCCAATTCACAATGACATCCTGATAACAAGGAGATTCAAACTCTTTGAAGACTAGACACCAAGTAAACAAGGTGTACTTAGTCTTGTTTATGACTGTAAATTCTGTGTATTCCTTCTAGTTAAAAACTCTAGCATTCTTTTCACTCCAGATACTCCAAACAATGGCAATTACCACCATGTTCCAGATTTCTTGTTGTTGATTAGAACTCTGAGAAAAGCATCGTCTTGAACGCCATAGGCATTGTAAAACTCCATTTCAGTTTCTTCATGAAGTACTCCCACACCTTTGTAGCAAATTTGCAATGCATGAAGAGGTGATTGATTGTTTCCTAATCTGCACAAAATAAACAACTCTGCAGCACCCCAATACCCCTTTTTCTTAACATGTCTCGTGATTACAAATTATTGTGTGTAATAGACCACAAAAAAGATTTTGATTTTTGGAGGGAATTTCTGCTTCCAGATATATCCAAAAATTGGATCAATCAAGTGAGTGCTTGTGTATGATGTAAGCTTATCATATATTTGTTAGGGCATTGTCCGGTCAAACCCACTAGTGTTGGTATGTCAAGCTGGTTGTCAGTTTTAGGTGTCAAAACTCAATCTTTATTTAGCCTACTAGAGTTTAGATTCGGAATTGGGATATAGACAAAGTAGTATAGACCTTAAAGACGAAGACTGTGAAGACAAAGAAGACATCAATTATTCTTCATCGACAAAAGGTTAGTAGGAGTTATGATTATTATGGAAATTCTTCTATTCTACTTATTATATCTTTCGAAATAGTCGGCTACTTTAGTAGAGATACTAATAGCGATTGAGATCGTGTTTTTGTCTACATGACCATGTGTTATGTTGGTATTTGTTCCCACGAATATTAAGTTTACAAGAATGCATGATTCGATACCATTTGTCCATTACAATGGTTTGCTTTTAAATGACTTGTTGGATATGGGTGAATCTAAAGGAGTACTCTTGAGCAAGAGTCCATTGGATTATAGTTGAGGGCGTCTAACACGTCTAAGTACAGGCCCAGCCCAGAACTTCCAGCGCATCCAGTTAAACCTTAATTCTGAATTAAGGCGGTTCACGAACCGTTTCGTGAACAGTGACTTGGGAATGCTCCTGAGTTCCAATGTATCAATTTGTACACGTACATGTACGAGAACCACAGATTCGATGTATCTGGCCGGAATTCGGAAGGGCGGTTCCCGAACCGTCCAAGGTGAATATTCTCTGGAATTTTCACACGGGTTAAACTCTGACTCCTTTATCTCTTAGTTGGACTTGGTTATCACGAAATATCTTATGTGGTCCATCTAACGAATCTCAGTGATTCAATAAGATAAAGATTATCCCTGGTGTGTTGGATTTCTATCTTGAAGTGTTTTTGAGCTAACAAAACACTTGGCAGATAAATGTTAAAAGAATTCCAATTGATATAAATCTCTGTTTACTTGGTTTGCAAGTTAGGGTTTAGTAAACTTGTGGGACAAGTAACTAGTTGCTTAATTCCAAAGCAACCTATCTTATTGATAGTTATAAATAGAGGATTATGGGACGAAAAACCGCAAGCATCAAGCATATATGAGATTTCTCTGTGGAATTGATCTTAAACTCTTTTCACTTCGGTGAATGCTTTTTGTGGTATAGTCATCATCTATTAGGTAGCAGTTCCTCTGTGGGAATTACCTAACGACTATAAAGACTTCTCATGAGAGTTGGGAAGCACAAGTAGGAGATTGAGACCATAGTGGTTGAAATCGGAGTAACCGGTAACATTGGTAACCTGATCACGTTTTTGTCTATTCTACGGCCTTTCTCTTCTGATATAAGGCCATTCAAGAACTGATACGTTACACACAGGGTTGAAAGGAAGCAACGCACGGCTGCACTCGGTGTTGTAAGACCTAGTTAGCTCCAGTTGTATAAATTTCTTAAGTGATTCTTCGTATACAACTGAGGTAGAGACAAGTTGGGAATAGTTTACTCTGTTTACTTGTCAGCCCCCGCTCGTAAGTAGATTTCCGTATGACCTGGAGAAATCCGAAGGAAGTCACTTTGTGTATGTCAAACTGATAGAGGACAGTTCAAACATACAGTTGGTAATTGAGGTTGCAAAGCCGGAATTATTTGAAAAAATAGGGGTACGAAATACAACCAACTTTTCGTTTGGGCTCGTGAGACTTATGGTCAGATATGGACGATTTCAAAAATCAATATCCATACCTGTTAACCTGAGTTTGGATCAAAAGGATCAGTCCGACGCAAGACAGGGTCTTGGTAAATCCAATGGATAGATTGGGGACAACGATCAGGTTTATTAATAACGTACTTCTTGTGTTTGCTTTAATTATATAATCAGATAATATAATGCGGAAAGTAAAGCACACAAGACACCAGAGATTTTTTTAACGAGGAAACTACAACCTGTAGAAAAACCTCGGGACCTCGTCCAGATTGAACACCTCAAAGTACAAATTGTCTACAAACACTAGCCTACTATAAGACTTCGGTCTGGGATGTAGCAGATACCAATTCCACCCTCCAAGCGAACTGGCTACTGTCGCACTCCTTACTTCTCTAGATCCCCCACAGATCGTCACGCACTTGATTCCCCTAGCTGACGTCCTTTACAGGCCTATGAGTTGCTTTAACCGTTGTTAAAGGCTTGTGTCAATAATTCTGGCTTTACAACCTCAATTATTAACTGTATATTTAAATTGTCCTCTATCAGTTTGACATACACAAAGTGACTTCCTTCGGATTGCTCCAGGTCATACGAAAATCTACTGACAAGCGGGGGCTGACAAGTAAACCGAGTAAATAATGCCCAACTTGTCTCTACCTCAGTTGTAAAAAGAATCACTTAAGAAACTTATACAACTAGAGCTAACTAGGTCTTACAACACCAAGTGCAGCCGTGCGTTGCTTCCTTTCAACCCTGTGAGTAACGTATCAGTTCTTGAATGGCCTTATATCAGAAGAGAATGACCGTATAATAGACAAGAACGTGATCAGGTTACCAAGGTTAGGTTACTCCGATTTCAACCACTA
>JAJJMA010012773.1:0-13436 GCA_023529015.1 Papaver nudicaule | reverse complement strand
CTATGGTGGTGTAACAACACTTGGTTTCTTACAGTTATGTTGTTTTTTACTTTCTAAGCATATGCTAGTGGTCTTGTTTTGTAGTGTTCCGTTTTAAATCAAGACAAATATCAATTATTCCATATTCACCTGTTCCTTTTACATGTTTACCTCCCATCTAAACTTCCAGTAAGATTTGTGCAAGTACTTCTACAAGACTACAAGTATGCAAATACCTTAAAACTGAAGCATCAGGAAATGAATCTGCAAGGTTCAAGTTTTAATTACAACTCACAAACATTTAGTTGCAATCTGCTAGTTGACAATTTCTTTCTTCAATATACAGTATTTTATCACATTTGATTTTCCTCATGTAGATAATCGGAGGGAAGAGAAGAGACATAATCCAAAGCATCGTCAATTTCATTTTGACAGTTAAATTGTTTTCTGAGGGTTAATTAGAGATTTTTGCTCTCGCGCTGCGCGTTAAAAAATTATTTCATGAGTAACACTGATCAATTTTTTGGCGATTCTACTACGTTGTAGATTTATTTTTAATGAAATGAATCCTAAAGGCAATCAAAAAGCTTTCAGTTGCACTGCTGTGATTAGTTTCCGACAAGAATAAATTAGCTTAAGTATATATCTTTCATGAGGACAAAACCAAAAACTAGAACACATAGAAGAAAAGTCCATGATGAATTGTTTCTTATTGCATATTCATCTCTACAAACACAACACGATATTCCAAAAAATAAAAAGGGAATTAGAATAGGCAATAATTTTTCCATTGGCTCTATGAAGTGTACGTCAATACAACTACAAGAATGATCAAAATGAAAAACAAAGAAAGTACGCCAATTCAGGAGTGTATCTTGGTTCATTACTTTAGGAGTCCTCCTGGGCTTCGAAACATTTTCCGTGCCACGATGAAATGACAGTCTTCCTATTCTCCCTCTTGACTTCCAAACATTGCCGTGCCAGAATAAAATCACATGACAAGTTGTGGTAAGAGTCGAAAGTCTCGTGCGAGTGCTTCTTTTTTTCTCCCAAAAGTTATCTGCAGCAAACTTGTATACATTTCAATGTTATTTATTAGAAAGAGACTTGTGCAATGGATGAAAAGGAAGAAGAAGAGCAACCAACCATAAAGAATTTAAGTGGGAGCTTTATGAAATTGGGTAGCAAAGATCAGTCAACAGCATCCACGGTATACGTGTTTGATGACAGGCTATTGTTATTCAGCTTGTTTGTTTTCCGCTGGTATTTGGGCAAGAAAGACTTTAATTTAAGTACTTTACAAGTATGAGTTTATCTGGTCAGTTGAACTGCGTTTGTACGATACAAATATAGATGAAAACTGTCAACCTTGCTAATGGCTTGGGCCTCATGGGCTTGATCAGGTTAGCCCTTTAGGTTTATGCAAGATGACCGTCTACTCATTATATAAACCTGGGAATCCCTCTGTATGATTCTCTTTAAAGTTATATAACCTAGCCGTCTCAATCTGTGTCTCTGAGTTATCTGTAGATCTTGGTTTTGTAGAATGAAAATAGAAAATCAGATTTTGGTTTTGTATAGGAACCCTCTTCTCATTCAAGCACACAATAATATTTTCTCTCAAAAATACATCCTATCTTGGTCAGGAGCTAGACGAAAACTTTAGCTGCCATCTTTTATGATCTTTCCATCTTCAAAAGGGTCTGGGTATTCTTCTCCATGTCTGATTTTCTTTTGGGAAAAGAAGAAATTTCGTGTTTGAGTGTTTGTTAAATTCCTGGGAACTTATCTTGTTACCAAATCTTTAAGTCGGTTTATGTAATAAAAAGTTCTATGTCCATAAATAAACCTGAATGGGTTACCATAATGAATTTGAATGAATGTCTTCTTCTGATTTGCAACAATTAACAGTCATATTCTTTAGTTCTAAGACATGGGTTTTGCTCTAGAGATGTAATTTCATAGTGGTTTATGTTTGTTTTGATTATGCTATTTGGATTCTTAAATTTATTTGGTGTTTGGATGTGTTCGTGTTTAATGGAGCAGAATGAGTTTGTTGTGGTACCGATCACATGCTACCTAATGTTGCACCCATATGCACATTGGATCATTTTTTTGAGGTTATTACCATACAATACGTTTGTGCGTTATCAATCTCATGATCATTTACCATCCATACTTGAGTTTCTGATGAAATAAGAGAGGTGGGATTTTTATGTTCTTTTAGTTAAAACTAGCTTGAACCAATTCTGGTTTCTTATGTCTTGATGTAAGGTTGGATAGGACCAAGTTTCATCTGTCTTATTTACCGATGGCAGTCGTGCAAGTAGCTGGAACTAGATTTATCAAAATCATGGAATAGCAGTATGTAAGCAAATTATGAGAAGTGCTGGTGTACCTAGAGTTTGGAGAGGATTCGGTACTTCTGTTGTTGTTGCATACCTGGAGTTTGGAGATTCTTGGCTTAGACGTCTCTTGAAGTGATTCAAAAGATATGATGATGCTTGTACGCTGAAGATCTTCATATGGATGAACTCACCAGTGTGGGAATTTCATATGCTTAATTTTACTTTTCGTCATTAATATAAATTAATATGGAAATTTAAGGGTTAATAGATAATCGGAAGGAATCCATGAACAAAGTGTTTTGACAAACTATGTTGACAAACCCTACATAGCATTAGATTTTGTACATCTAATGGTTGACATTTTTGCCCACGTGGCAATTTAATGGACTGCATTTTGTGTTTGGCTTAATTGGCGAGCTTAAGAGCTTTTTTTTGAAACGGAAAAAAAGCTGAACTCGTCTCTCCGCCCTCTTTGTAACTTCTTATGCCCTAATTTTCGTAGAAACCAGAAATCAAAACTCACCATTCATAATGGTAATCATCCATTATATTTCTATTTAGCATTAGATTTAGAATCAATCAAAATAACGTAACATATTAAATTATCAATTCAAAATCCATCGTGTGATGTCTCTGTGACTTATGACTTATAACTACATGTAGGAGTTGAGAGATATAATAATGAAGTTTCCTGTAAACCAATTTTTTTCTTTGATCGGTATCCTATAATTTTCGAGTAATAATCTTGCACTCATTTGTTGCTAATGTACTATAACAGAAACTATCCATATAGTAGTCTTCCTTGTCTTCATTGCTTGCTCCATTAACCTTGACAGTAGGATTACATATGTGAATAGGGTTACAGTACAGTTTCTTGATTAAGCAAATTCGCTTAACAAATTCATGTCATAAGATAACGAATTCAAGAAAATAAAATTTATCTTATCATACAAATTGATGATTGTGATTAATCCGGTGATGATCCGAAACAGTTTATGAAAAAGAAAATTATTGCTCGATAAGGTTGGAAAGAAATTTCCTCTGTATATTATTTTTGTAAATATTTCAAAGTACTTGCCAAACGGAGAATAATGTTTACTAGATTCCCCATAAGTTGAAATTGTCAACCATTCGATGAATTACATCTAACGGTTTAAATTGTTTGTCAACATAGTTTGTCAAAACACTTTGTTCATGGATCCCTTCCGAATAGATAATAGTAACAACATTATAGTATATGTAGAACAATGTTTCAGGAAATTTAGAAGGGACAAAATTTTACTTGTCATGTAAGCCTCGTTACCGGAAGGGCTGGCATTGCCTTGGATTTTTTTTCAAACATTGAAATGCCTTATTCCATCTAATTTCACTTAAACATAGTTAAATAGTCAAAGTGCTACACATGCGGTTTTCCACATGGGGACATAAAATCATTTTTACCACCTCTGATCCAAATCGATGGGTCAAGGGCAAGCCACGTTTCACATATTAACATGAATCTTTTTCAAAATTTCATTGACTAAAACAGTGAAATAGAAGAGAGCTCCTAGAATTGATAATTTCAATTTTTATGTTTTGCAATTGGCTTCACATAAACAGCTGGAGATAAAAACAAATTGCATCATCATAAGCAAAAAAACTGGATGGAATGGTGTCCATTCATAGCCTTATGTATCAAATAAGGCCAAATGAGTCTATTAATCAGTTCTGCAACTTTTATTATATGACTTCAGTACTCATCTCTTTTAAATGGTTTTTTTTTTTTTATTTCCATTAATGAAAAAAGAATGAAAGAAAACTGTAATCGACATAATTGTTTCAATTCATACTAAGTAGCATAAGTATTGAAGAAATAGTGGGAGTAGATTCAAATATTAAAAATGTTCATCATATAAAAATTTATAAAATAAAATAAAATGGAAAATTAAACTTGGAGATTCAGTTCTTGTGATTGCTAGTACTACACAAATGTAAGCAGTCACTTCTTTTTACATGGAATGCTTAGTTACTAGGTGAAGAAATTTTAAGTAGAACAAGCACAAAGCTAATCAAATACGATATCTCATAATCTTTAGAACAAACCTAACATCAAATAACTCATTTAAGATTCGGAACTGGCTAACAAGCCTCCCTCCTCAATGATGAAATTGGAGACAAACTACAAAACTAAACATTTTTCAAGAATAAATCCAAGACAAAAAAATTGGTGAATACGGCAGATCTGCTTCCGGTAAATTGATATTTTGAAAGGAAAAATCATAACGCGAATTGCTTTAACTATTGATATAGAGCCACCACTTGTTTTTGCCATTAATTTGTTGAACTTGCATCTGTAGATGAGGGAGTTGCTGCTGTTGTTGTTTGTATTTAGGGTTTGGATGCTTTTATAAAGCAATAGGGTAGAGATCTGCCAGTTCCTTAACTTTAGGGTTTACATATGATGATCTGACGGCTGCAGCGTAAGAATTTAGAATTGAGCTAGGCCCATAATATTTGTGGGTTTCGGCCTTGTTGCCTCATCATGACTAATTAATTACTGACGTTGAGATTTGGTGCAAGCATCTACTTCTCCATCCTTGTTGATCATTCATGAGTTTGATGAATTATCATTGTCGTATGACTATAATCCACCAAGAATGGTTATGGTCTCATTTCATAGTTCTCTTTGTAGACAATAGATTGACAACAAATTGCTTAAAGACAATAGTTTATCACAATTTCTTGTAAATTTGTTGTCTTATCAATTGCGAAGGGGACGTAAGCCAAGGGTGAACTGATAATACTTTATCACAATTTCATTTCAATGCTATTATTCGATCTAACGGCACATCCATACTCGACTGACCTTACTTGTTGACCGTCACATATCTGTTTGAAACAAGAGGAAAGTTTTAAGGGGTTCTCAGGATATCTTTTTAAGGAGTTTGTGTGTGAATTTGAGGTCAAAGAGCAATTGAGAGCTGTACAATCTACTTGACTCCATGGTTGCGAGCTCAATTCTTAACGAACTATTATCCGATTGAGGAAAATCAGCCAAAAACCAACTCACTTGGCTTTGTAGGGTATTAAAATCAGCAATCTAACATAGTTGAAACAACTGCTTTTGAATGACAACAAGTTTTCTGGTGAAATGAGAGACGATGTGGTCTTTTATGGTAGCTTTCAAGAGTGTACTAGAGCACTGTAGAGTGTGGAGAAGAAAATATTTGAGGTGCATTATAGCACTTTGATCAATTTGTTGTTACCAACTGTGAAATTTGAAACCGTCCAAATATTCTATCATTGCATTTAGGTTTGTGGTTTTTTTTTTCTGGCTCAATGGCAATGAGCATCCATTCTCCCATCAAACTTTAACAACTTGATTCGCCAAAGGTAAGAGGCCAGCGATGAGATGAGAAATTGACACCCTAAGCAAAAGTGATAGACAGAGACTCATAGTGGTGTCTCTCAGTTTAATTCTTTCTATTAAAACAATAAATATGAAAACATAGATGGATTAAGGTTGCTAACGAATATGAAATCTCTCCAGCTAATATTACAGATTTCAGATTTTGCTTCAATCCTGATAACGAAACATTTGTCAATACGAAGTCAAATCTTTGAGATTACAATGCAATTTAAAGAATACAATGATCGCATAGCAACTTGGTAAAACCATCACAATTTCATTTTGAATGCACCTATTTTGCTGTATCAAACTAAGGACGCTTCATCGGATTCTGCATTATGTTGAGCTGAGGAACTAAGCTCCCATACTCACTCGTGACTCAACAGAATTTAGTCGTTGAATGTGAATACTTAGTCGTTGCGTATTTGGAGGAAAAGCCTATTATGTGTTTATCACTACGATAAATGGATCATACATATGATATATGGATCTTGAAGTTAATACAAAGAATACTTGCATAATAATTTATTGTATAAAAGATTGAAATGGAAAAGATCTCCTATGATCCATAATTTAATTTTTATTTTGGCAATTAGTTCAAATACAAACTCACATAAAGTTTAGTTCTGGCTAAAATCCTTGATTATCAAATGAGGCCAACTGATTCTTTTAATCATATAGGAGCGTCTCAGGTATTTTCATGAATAAAAACAAGAAGAAAACAAAAAACTCCAATCACAAAAGTTATTCACTTATAACTTATTTAACCATCAAGAAAATAGTAGGAAAAAAATATTACAAATCTGCTTCATAAAATACATTTTTCTTTTTTTAAAACAAATAATTAAACTTGCAGATTCAGTTCTTATGTTTGTGATTCCCAATTGAAAAAGAAGAAATTAGACGAGAAAATCATTAAAAGGACACTACAGATACTGACATTAAAAATTGAAATTTTGAGAGAAAAAATCATAACGCTAATATGTGATTTTAAAACTGCCACCACTTTCTTCCGTCGTGATTTCAATCTTGTTACAGCTGATGGATGAGAGAACGCTGCTGCTGTTGTTTGTATCTAGGCTTCAGAAAAAATTTGCTTTCTCTACACCGACTATTGAAAGTGAGGGAGGCGCCGTTTGGATGCTGCTCTAGTAGAGGGAGGCGCCAGTAGTTACATATATAAGGGTTACAGGTAGGTTTAGGGTATGCTTGCTCCTCGATTAAAGTTCGATTCTATCATCCAACGGCTGCTGCAAACCGACAATACTGGCTCACCTACATGTGTTGTAGAAGGCTGTGGCTAATATACCGTGTAGAAATTTGAACGCCAACATTTGGTGCCTCCATTTCATTTCTTGATGTAAGGTGCAAAATTTATGATGAACTAGGAAATTGAAGTCAACCCCCAGATTGCTTCTAGACCGTCTCGTGACAACATTTTTTCACCCACTGATGGTGTTATATGTGCATCTAGTTTTTGTATCCAACTCGGACACGCTTAAACTCCTGGAAATGACAGACCTCAATGACATGAATAAGGAAAAAAAAAAATATAGCCAGTGGCTATAGATAGCAAAAACAGACTCATAGTTGTATAAAGGGGTCCTAAAATAGGATGCTCACTGAGGATGCTCCAGGGGGCCTAGCTGTATAGCCTCCATCTTCAGTCGCCATATTTTTTAGGTTTTGGGAGCTCAACCTGACAACATATAGCAAATCAAGGCAACTACAACAAATGAAAGGATACCTTATCCTTGGCATATCCTATGAAACTAACCAGTTTCCAACCAAACTTTCCTAAACAACATATGTATCACAGATATACCCAAATGGATAATTTTTTTGGCAACTACAGAATGTATTGATTACCAGTACACGATACTAATAATTCTTCCATTTGTTTATTGACTTGAGCTTTTAAGAATGGAGTTTTCTACTTCTATAGCTTCTTCGGAAACTCGGCCAAGGTGTGATGGCTCATTAATAGCATAGCTACTTCTATGGAGTTTTCTACTTCTATAGCACAATAAAAAATCACTTTTGTAAAACCCGCGGCAATACCGATCTCACCTAAAAATCACCTAAAATGCATCGGTGTATTCTCTCTAACACTTGATTATACATAAAATATTATAAAAATTAATATATATAAACGTGTCCGTGTCTTAATATTTTTGAAACTTTGCTCGTGTCCACGTCCGTGTCGTGTTGTGCCCTTGTCTCCGGCGTTCGAATCCGTGCAAACCAGTCGTGGAATACTAAAAGAAGCAAAAGTTCTTTCAAGTGGGATGGTATCATTTGCTCCTCGTAGTTTTTTTTCTTCTTATTTTGGGGTCTTGTGAAAAACCTCTAGTTTTCTCGCTGCTTTGTTGTATTCATGTTTTTCAATTCAATTTAGTCCCTTTTTTACTTTTTTAAAGAAGAAAAACCTATGAAATGCAAACATCTTCTAATCATAAAGGTAAATGATGTTAGAGCTTTTCCAGTTACCCATTGCAGATGCTTTTATTACTTGACTGCAACTCGTGGTAATGATATTGAGTCTGACTGACCAAAAAATAGTTAGATTATGAACCGAGTATAACTATGCACAGTATAAATAAAATTGTACATGGGATATCTTAACCTCATATGCAATGTTGTTAGTGTCGTACGATTCACGATAGGACTCCCACGATACGAACCAAGTATTTATAGAAGCGATACAAATCGTATGAATGAATTGTTTTTTCTTTGAATCGGGAAAGTCAACCTTAAATTTACGATTCTTGACTTACGTTAAAAAATCTCACGATTTTTGGATTGAAAATTTTCGAAACTTTCTTCCATTTCCGTACTCTGTAATTTTAGTTCATATTGAAATGGATTTAATCATACTAGAGTAGCTAATAGATTACTTATACACTTCATTTTCTTTATTTTCTGTACATAGATTAGATTACAAATATGTGTGAATGAGAAAACATAAAATCCAAAAACAGACATGAAATAGAAGCAGTAAAGCACCATTACCGATTTGATATTTGATCATTAAATGTTGGTCTTCTTGAACTTCTTAGAGATCTTGATCTATGGACCATCGACGATACCTCCGAGAGAAATAGAGATAAACGGATAGATAAAGAAAGAGAAGAGGTAATATGAATTGAGGAGTTTTCTTCTTCTTTATTTATTTTATTAATAAAATCCTGAGACACCAAATATGGTAAACAAGATGTGTGGCAAAGTCATGTCACACCTTATGGCAAAATTATGTTACCACATGTTAATAATTAATTTATCCTTGTCAAATATTTGTGGAAGATGTAAAATTTCCAAAAATCTATCTATAATAATATTTACTATAAATCTTAAATTCACGCTTCAACACCCGATTCAAGTGAAAAACTATTCACTTTACGATTCACGGTTTGACAACCTTGCTCATAGAATTTCATCGATGGGAGAAGTCATTGGTTTTGGGTCCCGTCGTCATAGACGATCTCATCTGAAGGGTAAAACAATGAACTCTCTTCTCAAAATCTTGGCTTTATGTGCTGCTGATGAATTAAATTCAGGTATTTGAATCAGTCCCTTTTGTTTTCTTATCCTTAATTTCACTTTAATAGTCTTTAATTCAGTCCAGTTAGTTTAATTGTTGCAAAATTTGTTAGGGTTTACCGGTTTGCTTTGTATCTAGGTGGTCGAAGAAATGTCTCACAAAATCAATAATATATCTTGGTTGTTTCAAAAAGAAAATTATGTTACAAATTATGAAAATTTCCACATATCAGTAAGTAACTGAAGAAGCAAGCTATGATTTCAAGCTCAAAATGGGTAATTAATCCATGTGCCAGGAAGACACAATTGGATCTAAAATTTGAAATTTGAAAAAACCTTACGACTGACATATTAGATAGGTGTGTACTGCTACACGGAAAAGCGTAACAAACAAAAGTTTTATTGGTACATGTAGCATTGCTCTTTACTCCATGGTAATTAAAAGTAGATTTAAAGAAAAAAAGTACAAATGATTAATGAAGGTAGGTTTGTGCCTTTGTGGGTTTACTAATTAGTCACACAGTAAGAAAGTAATGGGGTTTATAAATTACCAAAGTTCAAAAGCTTTTAGAGAATCTTTAATAGTAGGTGAAAAATTTCGTGTGAAGGTCTTATTTAAACCTTTATTTTGAAAGGTATCGGGTACTTTTCATTAAATCCCATTAAATCCATCATGGCCTTGATTATAAAATGAAACCAACTGAATCTATTAATCATATAGGAGGGTATCAGGTATTTTCATGAATAAAAACAAGAAGAAAAAACAAACTGCAATCAATAGAATTTCTACACTCCATAACTGAAATAATGGGAGTACAAGCAGCTAGTAAGATTACAAATGATTAACCTTGCAGATTCAGTTCGTAGTCGAACAAAACGAACATAGAATCGGAAACCAAATCTAAAATTCAGGAAGAACACAGAAATGATCACAACCAAGACCAAAAAAAAACTGGAAAGCAAATCTGAAATTCAGGTATAATACACAAATGAACGCCATAAATTGAAATTTGAGAGGAAAAATCATAATGCTAATATATGCTTCAGTCGTTGGTGATACTATTGAACCTCCACTTTGTGTATTATACCTGAATTGGTAAGCAAATCTGAAATCTGGGATAACACAGAAATGATCACAAACGAGACCATCAAAGAATTTGAAAGCAAATATGAAATACATGTATAACAAAAAAATGGATGTCATAAATTGAAATTTTGAGAGGAAAAATCATAACGCTAATATATGCTTCAGTCGTTGGCGATACTATTGAACCACCACTTTTTTTTGCCATGATTTTGATTTGGTTGCAGTTGATAGGTGCAACGAAGTTGTTGTTATTTTGAAATTAGAGTTGAGAAGATTTGCTTTCTCTACGCAGGCAAGAGAGAGAGTGAGGGAGGCGCAGGTTGGACGATGCACTAGTAGAGAAGAAGATAGTAGTAGTAGTTTTATATAAGGGTAGGTTAGGCTTAGGGTTTACTTGTATTCCTCGATTATAATTCTATTCCATCATCCAACGACTGTAGCGGACCGACAATACTCGCTCACCTACATATGAGTTGTTGACGGTTGTGATTCATATACCGTGGAAAACTTTGAAGACTAGTAAGGTTAACATTTGGTGTCTGTGTTTCTTCCATATTGGACAATGTGAAAGGCACGATCAGTGTGGATGCTCCAAGGGGCATAGCTGCTTAACCAAAATCAAGACTGTCTCCAAGATTCCATCTTCAGTCTCCAAAGATTGTTAGGATTAGGGAGCTCAACGTGACAACAGATACCAAATCAAGGCAACTCCAATAAATGAAAGGATATCTTGTCCTTGAGATATCCTATGAAACTAACCAGTTTCCGACGTAACTTTTCCAAACAGTGTATATGTGATAATAGATAGATCCGCGTTTCAGAATAAAGATTTTGAGAAGAAATC
This sequence comes from Papaver nudicaule, assembly GCA_023529015.1. NCBI lineage: Eukaryota > Viridiplantae > Streptophyta > Magnoliopsida > Ranunculales > Papaveraceae > Papaver > Papaver nudicaule. The sequence continues at coordinate 2,250 of JAJJMA010012773.1, read as the reverse complement.
ACGATTAAGCTAGATATATATTTACACAAATCCAATAAATTTCAATGTATTGAGAATTATAATAAATACCCAAATCCAATTTCAAGAAGTAAGGAATTACAGAGATAAAATGTATTCATGAATATTGATTACCAGAACACGATATATAGTAATAGTTCTTCCCTTTCTCTATTGACTTTTAGCTTTTAAGAATGAAGTTTTCTGCTTCTATAGCTGCTTCCAAAACTCGGCTACGGTGTGATTGTTCATTAATATTAGCATGCATAATATTAGCATGCATAAGAAGCACCATGATTTTAGGCACATAGGTGGAAAGGTGAGAACCCATCAACTCAATAAAGTAACTTACCCACTAATCAGATGCGACTATTTTACCTCCATAAATATAACGCATCGGTTATAGCCTCTGATAAGTATGTTGTGGAATATAGGGAAAGGTTTTGAAAGCATAAGTATGTAAGATTTGAAAAACATTCACTTTTCATACTGAAGAATGGTGCCGGAGATTGAAAATAGAACAGATGAAGTGAACAACTAAGCAGATTAAGTTAAGCAGTATGCAAGAATCGTTTAGGAATCTACGCCGAAAGAAAGATGCCGGAAAGCAAGACTAATCCACAGAAAAGAGAACATGGATGTAGATTTTGAAAAACTTATCAAATATGATATGAAAATGAACTATTCAGAAGTCATTTTGATCAAGACCAAGAGAAATGCGTATCCCGTTTCATCAAGATTTCATTTAGAATCCAACGAAACTGACAACTTCTAAACAAATGATTCAAAGATGCTTTTGAATGTTAGTTGTTGGACTCCAATTGTTGATGCATCAATTACTAGATCAAAAGCCATTAAGCAATTCCAAATTGTTCAACCTTATACCAATGAAGTAGCAGCTGCAACGAAAGACTGGCAAAGAAGAACCATCTAGGATCAATATCCAGGAGCAGTACGTCACTGGATCATAGGAGGATCGCGTGAAAAATTGGGTGCATCATATATCCTTCAATAATCCATAAAATATGTTGCAAGGATGACAAGTCTCCTATTGGAAAAACTTACCTTCCGTATTAAGCAGGCAATTTCCAGTTAAAGTAGCTTTCCCATGACAATATATCAACATGAACCAATGTCAAACCGTACAAAATGTGGGATTTTATTTGGCAAAACCTGTTTCTACTCGTGGGCAGTTTCATATGGCAGTGTCAAGACCAACAACAAGTCAAGGTTTAAACATTATGATCAACAAAAATAATAAAGCGCACCAGCGGGTTTCACATAGAATTTTGTATACAAAGAAATCTTCAATAAGTTACAGTCAAATATGAATTCTTAGAACAAAAATTTTTAGTTGCAGAATATAAAAGATTAACCACATAACAAAGGTTTGGTGTCGCAAACCTTTAGACACCACCGGTGCATAGGCACCGGGTAGTATGCTTGTTGATTTAATTATTAAATTAATTTTATTCCATTCTGTACAACCTGCCATAAAATGATGAAAACTTGTCGATTACGGGTTGGTTGTTCTTGAATCTAAGAAATTGTTAAAATTGTACATAGATTTTGGTTTTAGAAGAATCCGAATTTTAATTATTTTTGAGAGCAGAATCTCTAGGTCTCAATTAAATTGGGCAGTTGGCTTCAATTTTGCTGATCTTTAATTCATTCTTACTAAATTCTTTATCAATCAAAACAGTGCCTCAAAAAGGCGGATGCCCGCCCGTATAGAGAAATCCAAATACAAGCCCATCATGCAACTAAGGCCAATACCCACGGACCCACGTACCTGATAATAAGTGAACCCTAAACAAAACGGATCATTATAAGTAGCATAGGTTTCTCTGTGCTGGTGAAATCCAAAATGCGCCTCCATCCCTTGTATATGCAGAGAAGAGAACAAAGAGAGTAAACCGAAACTTTAAGCACCAGCAGCATTCCCTTCCTTTGCAGCAAAATCATCATGGGAGAAGCAAGGGGTGCTTGGTTCAATATAGCATTTGAACCAACAACAAACGATATTCACATTACGATTTTTTCTCTCCAAATATCAATTTCTGTATTGTTAACTATTGATTCACTGCTTTTAATCTTTTTAGATCTTAATATTAGATGGTTTCTCTGTTTCTTGATGGATTATTCCATTTTGTTTTCATGCTTGTGTCCTTGACATCTTTCATTTCTCTTCAGTTGTACGGTTGTCGATTTAATTACAATTCACAAAGAAATGAATCTGGAAGGTTAATTATT
>JAJJMA010012738.1:0-20343 GCA_023529015.1 Papaver nudicaule | reverse complement strand
TCCTCTTCAATATCCCAACTCAAATCCTCATCTTCATCAGCAGTAGCTGCAGTACTCAACCGCTTGCGTAATTCATCCCTATTCGGACTTCCACTAGTAGTCGCTTTCTTCTCATTATCACTGCCAACATCTTCAATCTCATCCCAACCAAGATCTTCTTCCTCGGATACCGCCACTTGACCAGAAACTCCCGAAAGATCTCTAGTTTTAGCAGATTCATTCGTCCCTTCGACAATCACCTTATCATCTGATTTCATTCCAGATTTGTTATCGTCTTCGCGGCCACTAGTTTTAGCAGACTCATTTGTCTCTTCCACAATCACCTTATCATCTGATTTCATTCCAGATTTGTTATCCAATTCGAGATCACCAGCTTTAGCAGACTCATTTGTCCCTTCAACGATCACCTTTTCATCTGACTTTGTTCCAGTCTTGATATCATTTTCGGTACTAATTTCCTCAACTGGAGCCTTATCTTCACTCTTACTATCAACAACCGCAGAATTCTCGACCTTTACTTCTTCAACATTCTTATTCTCAATCACATCCTTTTGAATCTCTTTCGTCTCCAAATCTTCTTTCGCAACCAAAGACTCCACCACTTTCGACTCCGACTTATCTTCACTCTCCTCCTCCTCATCATCATCAACATCCCAACTCAAATCCTCCTCATCATCAACCGAAATCGCTCTCTTTACAAGATTCGCTCTAGCGTCTTCCACTTGCTGAAGCTTATACACTCTATAAAAATACCTACTCCAAAATGTCTCACTATCAATAACACTCGGAACAAGTTTCTCATAAATCCCTTCCATGACATTATTCTCATCTAACAAATTCTCAATCTCCTCACTTCTCCCTTCCAAATCAAATCCTAATTTCCATTTCTTGTACTCATCTAAGTCAATCAACTCGTCCGAATAACTATTGATATCGTTCTGAATCGCATACACATTCGCTTCGAATCTACTACTATAAGTTCGCGAACTCCTAACATTACCGACACTGCTATCCAAAGAACTTGATGAATTATCAAAATCAGCAGAAAGTAACACATCTTTACCTTGAGAGATAATCTCAGACGTTCCACGCCAGACAGATTCAAGAGATCCTTGAGCTACAGATGCACCAGCTTCAATTGATACAGGGATTTCTTTAACGGCACGACTAGCAACTTCACGAATCGCAACCGTTTCGTTCTTTAATCCAGTACTGAACTCTTCTAGATCTCTTTTGTATGTTTGAATCACTGATTCTGATTTTGTTGTTAAGGTTTTCATTAATCCTCCAAAACTCCAAGTACTATTAGTAATTGGTGAATCTGAGTGAGATTCAATTGGAGAATCTGATTGATCTGGAACAGCAACATTTTGTTCTTGTTCTGGTGATTCAGATGATGAATCGTCATCGTCATCGTCATCGTGTGTTTTCAGATCTGATGGATCTGGATCTTCTGAGAATACTGATTTGAAGAAATTCATTGGAGAACGGAATAATTTGATTTCAGAGAGATTGCGGTTGGGAAGAGAAAGAAGTCGGTGACTGAGTAGTATCCAAATGGTGCCCTAATGTTCTTAGGCGTACTTTTTATGAAGCCTTTATATTTTGGCCCAAAACCTCATACTTTGTGAGTGGATGTTAGTGGCACTGGGCAGATGTTACTGCAGTAAAATGGTAAAATCGTTAGGTGGTGTGGTGATATCAATGCTCAAAACTACTGGATTACTCATATGTTTAAACGTGTAATACGTATTTGTTAGAATTCGGCACGTTGAAGATTCTGTGTAATTGTCATTGTGATTTAACGTTTGTTGAGTGATTTAAAAGTATCCAAATGGTGCTTTATTTTTTTTCGTCATCTCAGTATGAGATTTATGTAAGTTGGTGTCCTCTTAGAACCCACTTTTATATTTCAACTCAAAACCTCGTACTTATTGAGTTGTTGATTATTAACCAAAATCAAAGTTGTTTATGTCGGCCCAAAACCTCGTACTCTTTTTTTTTTTATTAATAATTATGCATCGCATTAAGGAAAACTACGCATACAAAGGATAGCCAGAAAGGCTGGAGTTTTGGCCCTGCCAAGACTTCGCATGATTACAGTCCATAGTTAGGATATCAAAAAGAAAACTAGGGGATATTGGGCCATTTCACAGGTTGCTCTTGCATTGGTGTTGTGTTCCAATGCAATTGCTGCCTGATTTGCCGACTTAGAAACTAAATAAAAGTTGAAATTACTACTACAGACGTTTGCCAAAATAAAAAGTTTTCTGAATTCTTCCCACTCAGAATGTGCTTGCCATTTTACTGCCTTCTTTTCTCCCTTCATCAGGTTTGTGATTGCAGCATTGTCAGAGTCATAGTCCACTGCTTGATTTGGTTGCTCTGCTACCCAATTCCATGCCTCCATTGCCGCTCTCACTATCCCATGATCAGCGCTCCGGGCTGTCCTCCTTGTTACTCGAATCTCCCTGCAGAAACCCAAAAAAATCCCTGAGAATCTTACAAATGGTTATAGAATTAATCATGGAGTTCCAGTGCAAAGCCATATTAATCTTTGCTCTTCCTCTGTTTAGAGCAAGCCAACCCTGAACACTGTTTGTAGTGCTATTGTTCAGACTAGTGTTAGTTATATAGTGTTTTTGTGTGACTAGCCAATTTTCCTTCCAGAAGATGAGAGCTCTCTTAGCCACGTTTTTTGGACATTGCTTGATACCCCTATAAGATTTTTCACATCTGGCTTTCCAAATATGCCATATAACAGCACAGCAGAATGCATTCCAAGAACCCAACTTCGTACTCTGAACCCTGAACCATGAACCTCGTACTCTTTCAGTTGTTACTTTTCGACTTCTAAAAGCAAAAAAAATAAAAAAAGAAATTTGTTTAACACAACCATTTCAAAATGACTTTAAGGAAAATTAATATTTAAATATTTTTTAAAGTTAATTTATTTATTTTTTTTTTGTTTCTGACTTGTGGAATTGACTTCTGTTTGTGGAAAAACAAAAGTCAAACATGCGTCAGTATCCAAACACCTTATCTACTTTTCTCTTTCACAAAAGTTAGACTCAATTTTCAACTTATAAGTTACTTCCAGAAGTTGATAATTTTTACTCATCCAACCAAGCTTTTAGCTTTTCGACTTAATTTAAGTCAAAAAGCAACTTCATCAATAGTATCCAAACAACCTATAACTAAAAGTGGAAATTGCTTTTCGACTTTTGATTTGGCAACCCAATTACATAATTACTTGTTATGAATGAAAAAGTTAACCTTTTTTAAACACAAATGCAATGTCCTCTTGCTTATGACTTCTGGGATGGACTTCTACTTCTTGTATCCAAACACGTTGATCCTTCAGAAGTTTCTTTTCGACTTCTAGAGTAGAAAAGTCAGAATTACATTAGTCAGTATAATTTCAGAATGATTTATTACAGACAAAAAAGTCTTTTTCTAGGGTGTTTGGCAACTAAAAACACTTTTGCTTCTACTTCTCAATTTCCGAGAAGGACTTCTAAGAAGCAAAATTTAAAGAAAATTGTTTGGGATCGTCTACTTCTACTAGTTTGCAAATGTGGGTCTGTAATGTATATATTGGTTTTTTTTTTTAGTTGACGATCGAATTGTTTTCCTAAATTAGTAACTTTTGAGCAGATACGAGAACATCATATAAGGTGGGTTTCATTCAAGGATTCCAAAAACTATCTATCAAGATCATATAAATTGGGTTTGGGGAAAGAGATTTCAATCAATTATAAGAAACAACTTTTGTTATTCTAAATAGATGGATTTATCATCTAAGAACTAGAATTTATGGACTGATAACATGTAAGATTTATGAAAAAATTTATTAGATCAATGATAATATCAAGAAGAAACATGTTAAATTGTTTAAAACCTAAGCAAGAAGTCTAAGGAATTAAGTAGTTCAAACACAATATCAGTAAAATTGGATATACTAATTAAGTATCATGATTAAAATTTATCATCTTTAAATGAAATTCATCAATTAGTTGGATTTAGGTGGAACTTCATGATACTAGGAGTGCAAATTCATGATCTTGATTTTCTAGAGAGAAATAGAAAAGCAAAAGAAACATTCATTCTAAGAAAAGGAAAACAGAAACAAAAAATATTTAATTGTAAAACACGAGAAGAAGTTGTTTTTCAAAAGAAAAAAAGCGGATTTTTTGCTCCTTTTCGAAATTACTTTTCAGCTTATGTAAGTCGTTTGGAGTGCACCATCCAAACTTACTTTTAGAACTTAAATAAACAAAAATGTTACTTCTGGAAGGATACCTAAACACCCAGAAGCAAAGCAAAATTTCTTCTGAATTCTGGGATTGACTTCTGTTTCGGGAAAAGTAGACTTATGCTTTTAGTATACAAACAGTTTATTACTACAAATTTAACCTTCTTCCAAACCCCATTATAAAGTAACTTAGTTAAGCCGAAAAAAAAAACTTCTTAAATTGTTATCAAACTGCTGCACCGAATAAATGACCTAATATAATCTATATTATGTTAAAAATAGGGAAACTTTATCAACTATATTAAAAAATTGTCTTGTGACTCAAAATCTATTTTTTACTTCTATAATTTGAAAGTCCTGACAAAAGTTAACCAACTGTAGATTATAATCATTTAACAAGATGGCATCATTTGGGATGCTTAACAAGTGTTCCTCTTCCAGTTGATTTTGTGGAAGACATAGATGGTGGTTTTCCCTCCCTTAAGGTAACGTTACAAAAGTCTTGAATATGTTTTAATGAAATTTTTATTAACTTAATATTCTCCGGTATTTTATCTCTCAAAGTTGTGTTTGGGGTTTCAAAGCAATCATCAAGAAGCACTGAATAAGTTACTGAATGAGGAGGTGTTGCCGGTAGAGGTAAGACCGTAAGAGGCTTTCCTTGTGTTTTAGGTGTAAAACAATAATTAAGAGAATCTGAGGGGTAAAGTATGAAGTGTGATGATGTAATAAAAGATTGTGATGAATTCGAGAGGTCAAGATCGAACAAGACTCGCCTAAACCAAGAAATGGCCGTTCGAGTATTGCTTCAGTTACAAGAAGAGGATATAGGGTTGGTTTAGGGAGGGAAGCAGAGAAAGATGAGATCAGAGAATTGCTATGATTTTCTGTGATGTTGATGATTCAATTGCTAAAGAAGATTGGATATTCAGTTCTCACTAGATATTAAATGCTGAATGAGAAGAGTTAATCAATTATCGATGAGATTGATCGATTGAACTTGCACTGAATTAAACTGTTGAACTTATCTGTTCTTGTTGTTATCTTTCCAAACTGGTCGAGTGACCTATTTATAGCAATAAAATTCCAACTGATCTCGTAAGAAGTGGAAGAAGTGGAAGAGTGGGAGTGTGGAGTAAGTGGGGCAAGTCTTGCGCCTAATATTAGGGAAGAATGAACCGCCCACTTTCTCATCCCCTCTTTTCAGCAACGTTCACACGACTTAGCTTTCTTTCTCGTTAAGTGATTGAGCCGTTGCAATCACACGTGTCGTAGACCGCCAAACCAAAACCCTAAAGAATATCCCCCCATGTAACTTACTTGATTCTCGTAAGATTTGTTAAAGATTTGTTAAGTCAAAGATGACTAGGTGCAAGTCGTACCAATTACTGGTAAACTCAGGACTTTGCGATAAGATAGAGATTTAAGCGATAAGCTTGAAGATCTCTTTAAGATTTAGTCTAAGGATTGAGCCGGGCAATCGCCATTTAAACCAATGAGATAAATCTAAGGGTTGAGCTAGCAACCGCCATTTAGATAAGATAAGTCTAAGGATTGAGCTATGCAATCGCCAATTAGACTGAGAGGATTTCAGCAACTCTCTGTGGCAACAGTCAAATAAGTACGACTTTCAGTTTGCCATAAATATGAGAAATTGACTTGTGGCATGTAATGCACAATTCTCTGAGTAATGAAGACATATTAATGTCTAAAATAATATAGTTCATAGCCATGAGCCATGATTAAGAATTATAGCACTGATTTATAGAAGCAAGTCTATAATCAGGAAAAACAGACGAATGATGCTATCACAGCGTAGCCATCATCAAGAATGCATAAGCATTGCCAATACAAGACCTAAAGATAGGCCATAATAATCATAATAATCCATGTTGCATAGTATAATAATCTTATTGAGAAGTTAGGTATAAGGCGCAAAGGATGAGCCACAACATTTATGTTATTTTCAGATTTCTGGACAGTTTGCATGTTGCCATTAATAAAATCACCCAGGCCAGACCATATTAGATAAAATTCTGAATTTTTAGTATGTTATAGGGAACTCATAGAGGAAAATATTTCGTGAAGGAAGCACCCCCTAATTCCTCACGGATTGGGCTGTAAAAATCACGCCATGAGGAAATACGTGAGCTGTCAGGTTTCCTTGATTAGGAAACTAGAGTATTATGGACTAAATAAAATCCATAATCCTCTAGGATTTGGATCAGTGGGACCCATAAATAGAGGGGAGGCTAGATAAGAATATATTCTAGTCCCAAGGGGGCAACTAGAGCCCGTGAGAGAAGAAAATACCATGGCTCTCCGTGAGCACAAGCAGGGGAAAGCCGTAAGGCCCCCCAAGGTTTAGCCGTGCCCTGACTTTGGGCCTCCAAGATTTGGCCAAGGCAAAGTCATGGGGCTCCAAGATTAGGCCAGAGCAATAGCATGGGTACCCATAATTAGGCCAAGAAGGTGGCGTGGGCACCCAAGTGCCAAGGCACGCCAGAGACATGGATATCCAAGATTAGGGCAAGCTAGAAGTATGGGCATCCAAGGCTAGGGCAGGGATTAGCCGTGGGCCTCCAAGGAGAAGGGGCGTGAAGCATTGGCGGGGGCTATAGTCCAAGGAATGACGGCCAAGGCTAATGGCAGGTTAAGCTAGGCCATAGGCCAAGGAAGATGGCGTGAGGCATTGGCGGGGGCTATAGGCCAAGGAAGGTGGCGTGAGGCATTGGCGGGGGCTAAGCTAGGCCAAGAGGAAGATGGCCAAGGCTAATGGCGGGCTAAGCTAGGCCAAGAGGAAGATGGCCAAGGCTAATGGCGGGCTAAGCTAGGCCACGAGAGTGAAATCCAAGGTGTTGGCGAGGTTAGGCTTAGGCCATAGGCCAAAGAATGAAGATGGCGTGAGGTGTTGGCGGGGTTAGGCTTAGGCCATAGGCCAAGATGATGACCGTGTATACCCCTAAGGCCAAGAAGTGGCCGTGTAGACCCCTAAGGCCAAGAAGTGGCCGTGTACCTCCCCCTTGCTAGTGGCGTGAATGGCCTAAGGTTTGGCTCGAGCATGGGCCAGGTTAATGCGTATGCATATGTATTTTATCGTATAGTCTAGGGATATGGACCATGCTACTAGGCTAGGGTCGTGAGACATCAAAATACAGCTAATGGTAATTTAAATATCTTATCCCTACTATAAAATAAATTCATACCTTTTCTCGAGCTATTCCAGGACGCCAGAAATTGATGCAAAATTACTCCTGTGACCTCCTCGCCAAAAACCACCATCAACACCTTGTTTTATTATTTTTTTCGCAATGCCATTGAATTTCTTAGTTATGTTTAATCCATTTAGTACTCTCACCGCCTACACCATCCCTCTGTCATGGTAGTGTGATTGTAAGGAGGCACTACTCAGTGTTGCAATGAAATAGTTAGGAAGATTCTGATGTGGCCAACATAAGTTCCCTATTTTTACATTCTATGTCTACTTTTAGTTATGAGTAGCTTCTCACTCAGGTTTTTAAAGAAGATGAAGCTGCACAAGAAGAACTCCAGGAACATAAATCAAAGACAACAAAGGTAGATATCTATGCTTGTTTTTTTTTTACCTAACGAAGTAATGAAACCGCACTTTCATTTGAACAGGGTTTTGTGCTATTGTTGTATATAAATTAGGTTGTTCTCTTTTTCTCTTTCTATAAAAAAGTTTGGTTAAGTAGATCTTGATTGGGTCTCTCACATCTTATACCGATGCCAAACTTGCAAACTTTCAATTTTTGTATTCCAGCTCTAATTATCTGACTGCATATGGCTTAGAATTTTCTTTAGTTTGTGTACGTTTCTCATGTCTCTTTTTCTTCTGTCATTTTTTCATCAATGCAAAAAGCCCTCTTTCCAGACTGTGACTGGATATGCAAAGTCCAGCCGCTCTTCTTGCAAGAAGTACACCGAGGCAATTAATTCCTGATAAGTCGCTAAGATTAGGCTTACCTAGCAATGAACGAGGGCTTGATTTACAATATGGTACCATATGGATTGCTTACTTGTTGATTCTCAGCCAATTTTTCTTTAGATGTAATTGATGGCTTTTCATCACTTAAGGTTTGTATGGTTCAAAATTCTGACTGTCTTTATGAATTCACACCTTAATTTATGTCTTTCTTTTTCTTACAAAGTTATATGTGTAACTTTGGTTTCAGCGTTGTGATCAAGAAACACTGCAGCAGTTAATGGATGAATGTGCTAAATTGCCTAAAGAGGTGAGGGTTTAAGCCCAAGTGTTGCAATCTCCCTGTCTACCATTATCTTTTGATCTTTATCATAATTTGGTTTTAGTGGAAGGTGTCAGACTCTCAGTGGAGTATATGGTCATGTAGTTAAAAAGTGTTTGCTCTTACCTAACTCGACTTAATGAGTATTGGTCTTAACTAGCTCTATGGTCATGTGGTGAAGATGTGTTTGCTCTGCACATTTAAGGTTCAGTGTAAATATCACTTAATTATTTATTGTTCAAATTTCAAGTTTCGGTATCTACTTTGCCCTCTTGTAGAATGCCAAGATGTATGAGGTTTTGATGCAGCGTATGATTTAGAACAGAAACTTAAACAAGAAAACTCAAGCAACTCTGCGAGTTTCGATTAAACTTTTATTCTTCTTCCAAAAAACTGCCGACTAATACATTGCATAAACCCTTAAATAGACCCTAATACTTGCAAGCTAAGCCAAAAGAGATAAACCAAACTAAAACAAGATAAACCAAACAGCAAGATACTCCTAAATCCTAACAAGATTTCCTAAGATATTAAAACGTGCGACAAATATTAAAAGAAAACCCTTGGCGAATAAGTCTCTACTTTGGTGGCTTAACCCCTGTTGGATCCTGGATTTCCAAATAGGCCAAAGCCTGCTCGAGTACTCCATCAGGTTTCTAGTATGAATACCCTAATCTGATCATGATTTTAACCCGATTAATTTTTTACCAGACCAGACAACTGAGGAAATTATCTTAATTAACTTTATTAAAGCCCTTACGAATCAAAAAAATAAATAAAAAAAAATCCTTAATCAGCTGCAGTTTAAAAGCACAAAATCAAAATGATTGCATAAACATACTCAAAATTCGAAATAAATAAATATAAAAAACCATTATCTGTCCATGGCCTCTTATCGATGGGACTAGTAACATACTCTCACGACTATTTCCATTTTGAGACTAGCATTCACATTGGAGAGATGCAGCTAGTGCTCCTGTTGCATCTTCACCATCAATGCCATTTCGTTAGTTCAACATCACTGAATCAACTGTGCAATGTTGTTGTTTTGCCAATAATGAAAATCTTTTATGCTCCCCCCTGCATATATTAAATCCTATTTTTTTGACTCGATATCGTAAGAGCAAACGTAGTTATTTTTATCTTTAGAGTTGTAATAGGTAAACACAATTTTGCATTTAGGATCTGCGACATATAAAACAACACAACATCTCCAATTGTAAGAATTACCGGCAAGGATGATACCGATTTACCACTAGTACTAGTACTAAACTTCATATCATGTAAGCTAATCTCTGTCATCAAATTAATATTGCATCTTATAACCCATTTAAGAACCACATTACCGCCTTTACCATTCTTTTTACTTTTCAATAATTGGTTACTCATGAACTTTTTTTTCTTCTTCAAATACCACAATTGAAACATATCGTTCTCACAACGATACATAAACCAAAGAAATTCACCCATCTCGAGCAGATGGCCACATTTATTATACGTACATCTATCTCTTTCTGAGACTTCAATTGCTGACCAACTTTCCTTACTAATGTCGAGTCTAAGTTTGTCAGTTGAGCAACATGTACCATTCCAATATAAGAAATTATCTAGGAGATCCGGTTTATTCATTCGGATGAAATTAAAATAGTCAGGCTGCTCAAAATATCTCCATGAATCTTTTCGAATTGCTTTATTGTGTTCGTCTCCGTCAAGGACAGTGCAGATGGCCAATTCTCGCCGATCTCGTGTAGGTAATACAATTACTTTGTATTTTGGTATGATTGGGTCATACGCGAAGTAACAGTTTAACCTTGTAGCATCATCACTATGGATAAGCAACGAATTGTTGCTAGTAAATGAGCCGTAAACATAATGTTTGTTGGACGATCGAAATTTTTTACTAAATTAATAACTTTTGAGAGTAGATAAAAGAAGAACATATAAGTTTGGTTTCATCTAAAGATTCCAAAAGTTATCTATCAGGATCATATAAATTGGGTTTGGGTAAAGAGGATTCAATCCATTATAAGAAACCATTTTGTTATTGTTAATAAATGGCTATATCATCTAAGAACTAGAATTATTAGATTGATAACATGTAAGATTTATGAAAAAAATTATAAATTTTTTTTTGATGTCTTTTTGTTTTTTTCATTTCATAACAAAAATCAAATAACAATTTACGACTTCACTGGGATCGACGTAGACCAGCGCCTTATCCATTGGGCCATGAAGTCCCGCTTCTGTCAGTTTAATTTACTCTGTTCTCTTACCTCTTGCAATTTCCAGTGCATCCACACCAATAATGACACAACACGGACTAACTAGAGAAAAGCAACCACTTATATAGTATGAAGCTTGTCTAACTTTTTCTTGTGCAGTATGGTACAATGATTCCTTTTTGCAATTTTCATGCAAACTACGTAGGTACTCAACAATAATATGAAACATAAATATAAAAAAAATGAAAACTATTCGCCTTTAATGATTGATTGATATATAACAAAGTTATAGAGTTGTTCTTCCCTAGTTCAAATATGCAATGAAAAACAACCACTACTTCTTTTAGATCTGAAAGTAAGAAAAGGTAATAATATCATATCTTCATCTTCTACTTCTCTTATTAAATTTGAGCAGTTTTGATCCTTGTACATATTTTTTTTTTAAGGTTTTCCTGAACCTTCAAAATAGCTAGTTAAATTAACTAGAAATGTTGATTTAAGTTGTATGTGTGTGGTTAAGCTAGTTAAATTAAGGTTAGTATTTTTGTGTTTAGATAGTGCTCAACTAGAAATGTTGATTTATGGTGTATGTATGTGGCTAGTTAAATTAAGGTTAATATGTTTAGGTTTAGATAGATAACAACACTTAAAAAGATACAAAATGGCTAGTAAAGTTTGAAAAATAAACGGTTTTTTTCCTTGATGGGATGTTTGGGTGGTTTTTGGTTTAGTAAAATAAATGTTTTTTTCCTTGAATTTATTATTAACATGGATCATGATATGTTGTTAATTGGTATATGTTTGTACGTCTTTGAAAAAGCTCTATGGTGGCCCATCTGTAACGTCCCGTCCCTCCACCGAAATGACAATACTACCCTAGGCGAATATCCTATTCGATCCGGTTCCGCGAATACCCTATTGACAGCCATACAATTTTAAGGACCCTAACCGAGAAAAAGACAAAACTACCATCTAGATAGGTATGATTATATTTACAGACATACAAATGTTAATGGCATTAGATCTATTCAAATGAATCACATCACATCTCTAAAACTTGTAAGGGCCCCTAGCTCTATTCACATGAATCAAATCACATCTCTAAAACTTCAGAAGGTTTTTCCATACATCTCTTCTTTGTCTCAAGAAACAAACATAGGTTTTTCCATACATCTCATCTTAACGTAAGTTGATCAACTGTCAATTCTCATTTAATTTACTTTAATTAAGGTTAATAGATACTCCCTCAGTCTCACTTTAACTGACCGCTTTGACTAAGACAAAAAAGTAAGGAGTTCAAATGAATTTTCTATTGTACCCTTATTAAATATAGAGAGAATAAATAAATTTTTATTCTTAAGTGGGAAATAATAAAGAGAAAACATATGACTTTATTTTTGAAAACTTAAAAGGTAAAAAAAAATCTAAATATTATCAAAAAAATTATATATTCATTAATTTGTTTCCAATTTATCTAAATATTTTTTAAGGGTATATCTGAAAATTTGTTTAAATAATACAGATATAATTAAAAGCTGGATACATTTTTGAGACAAATGAAAATAGTAATAAGAACAGTTAAAATGTGACAGAGGGAGTATATACTATGTCATTAATTGTCCTTAATTAATTAAGTGGTTCGGGTGGAGGCACCGCCGTGGCATTTTATTTGCCGAAAGAAGAAGCATTTATCATTGCCGCTGACCAAATGGTTACTAGTAGGACGGTCAATGTATTGTCGGAAAAACACTCCGAAGTGATTACCAACCAAGGTTAGTAAACATTACAAATCAAAAAGGAGTTTTTAGGCAACTCTGTTATGTACATGAAAATCATATAGGTTCTGTTGCACAAAAAATTTAAATGATAAGGTGAATTTGATTTGGCAGAAAGTGTATGCCATTGACAACATAATGAGTTGTGCAGTAACTGGTTCGGGATCTGAAGTGTTAAACTGGATTGAAGATTTATCTGAGCTGGTAAACTCTAAAAATTTATGAACTTCTATTCAAACTAGCATTGTGTGAGATATGAAGATAAATATAATTTTGTCTGATGTTCATTTTTAGGTTGTCGTAGACGATAAATTTATCAAAGAAAAAAATGACAAGGGAAACAGAAAAGTCACCAAATCTAAAAAACCAAATCATTTTTGATGAATGTGTTGATCGTTTAGACACATATAGACAAGCTAATCTAAAAGGAAAAAGTGTGGATATGTTGTTGACAGGTTGGGATGCTGCAATGAAGGTGAAACAAAGACTACTCATATATTTATTGTGACTTAATTAGGATCTTGGTTTTATCTAACATGCTAATTGAGTTATTTTTTCTTTTTAGCCAAGATTGGTTCAATGCACAATACAGGATATCAGAACAAAGTCGATGCATGGTGGATTGGAACGGGAAAAACATATGTAATGACTTCCTTACAGACAGAGTGAGAAATATGTTTTTTTTTTAATATATATATATAAATATGTTTGTTTTCAACTTTGGATTGATTTTAGTACCAGAATATATAATTTGTGTCATAATTCTTTGTCATCCTTTTCTAGGAACATAAAAGACATGGACTTGCAGAAGGGAGTGGCATTTGGTCAACTAGCTATCTACGCTGCAAGTACAGCAGATTATGAACGTACTGGTGATAGCGTTGATGGTACGTTAATGTCTGTTGTTCTCTTGCCGGTACCATTTCATTCTCAGTTGTGATTTTTACTTGCTAACATTTTTTTTTTTGCAGTTTTGATTGTAAAACCAAACTTGGTTCAGAAAGTTGGTAACGTGCTCATGACATCTTTTGAGGAAGAAATATGGCGATGATGTAAGTGATCTATACTTTTATCTTTATCACAACCATTATAGTCATTTATCATACACAAATGTTGGCATGACAAGAAGTTATTTCTCAGCTGTCCAAACAAGTCATTTACAACAGATTCTACATTTCCATGTCTATAACTACCTGAATGTCTATAACTACCTGAATGTACATCAGAAGGCTAAAAAGAACACGATAATAGATTCTCTTTATAATTTCGAGGATTTTAGTTTCAAGCACTATACCAATATGATTGTTGATTGGTAATTTTCATATGCAGCCGCTGAAATTAGAACAACGGTATGGTACTTCATCGCGATAACCGATAACAGCAGTTCTGTTTGCGAAGAACCTGATCTGGCAATTTACTTTTGAAGAGCTGCTGGAGCACATGGATTATGATGGCAAAATTATTATTATGATTATAACATAAGGGTTTTACTCAACTTTTAAATCTTCTAATTTAATATGCTTTGAATGTTTATTAAGAGATCTCATCTGCCAAGTTGGCTTTATTAGAGTATAGGACTAGTCAAGTCAAGCTGACTTAGTCATAATAACTGATATTCTATAAATAAGTCCTGTAATAGTCTTCTGGGTAACCTTTTGTAATAATGAAATATCCATTCTAAATCTTCTCATGGTATCAGAAGGGGAAGAAAATTTTCGGCTCTGACGAGCTGTTTCTTTCTTCGATTCTAACCTAAAATTTTCAATCAAAATCTACCAACTAAGCTTCTGCCCAACATCATCACCACCTCCATCATCACTAATCTCATCTTCAAACCCTAAAATTCAAACCCAAAACTTCTGTATCTTGCATACAATTTTATGATTTAGTCGTTCAATTCTTGACATTCGTAACAATTGTGTGTGTTTTTTGATCATCAAAATGACTGTTTCTGCTGATATATAAGGTAATATTCCTAAGAAGAAGAAGAAAAAGAAAAGGAAAAAGAAGTTGAAGAAATCAGCAAAGCAAAATTAGGGTTTGGGTGATTAATCATTTCGTAGAGGTAATTGATTCTTTAATTACAATTTTCAACTTCAAAGTAATTCAATCAGGGTTTTAATTTGAGTTTTCCGCTGTCGAAATTGAAAAGGAATTTAGGGGTTTTTCAAATCAAATATTGGGTCTATATAAAGATTCAAGAAATAGTTTCTGGTTCCTTTTCAAATTACAATATGGGTTTATAAAGTGTTTTCTTTGAAGAATTGTGGTTCAATTTGATGTTCTTTGCTGCAAGAACAATTTTGTTGAAGTAAAAGAATCTATAATTCCAAGAGTTAGATTGTAAAGTGGGAATTTGGTATTTTGGTTTGGATTAGTATAACAGTGGTCAAAAGATTATGATTGTTTAAAGTCTAAAATTTTTTGTTAGTTTGAAATGGAAATTTAGGAATCTGAATTATAAGTAGCAATGTTGGGTTAGCTCCTATTGGAGTTAGAAATTCAGTTCCCATTCTTTAATCTACTGAGTTGGTCCATACACACATTCGTTAGCTCCTATATGGGCAGTAAGTGGGAAATTACATCAAGATGGATTTACATAACAAAGACAGAGTATAACTTTTGTGAAGGAATGTGTAGTGCAGTCTGGTTCAGTGAGATAGTTGATTTTCCACCAACTCCATTCTAATGTCCATTACAGCAGCAACAACAACAACAAAATCATTATCAAATCAGCATCAACTTCAACAACTTCAACAACAATTCAACAACAGCAACATCATCATCAGTTCAACAACAACAACAACATCATCGTTTCTTCAATAACAACAACATCATCAACAACTTAACAGCATCAACAAACTCATCAACAACTCTGCAGCATTAGCACGGGTAATGTCAACAAATTTTATGGGTTAATTTCCCATTTTCAAGTTTCAATTTTTTTTTGATCTTGAACAAAACTGGTATAATATCTTTAGTAACAACAACCAGTTGTTATATGACTTGTTACTTCAAAACAAGTCATATCAACAACCTTTTTCAGATTTGGTGTATAATTTTTTGTAACAACATAGCCACTTCTAAAAACAATTTGAGCCTCTTAACCAACAGAGGACACAATAATATTCATTACCCATAGTTCTATTTTGCTGTGAGCTGCTCATATTAATGATGCTGCTAGATTAATGGTACTTCTTATAAGAGTTTGGGGTGATTTTCTTTTACTTCTGATATGTTGCGGCTGTCGAAGATTACTACTGTTATGGATGTACCTGAGGTTCAATTAGTTCAATCTACTGATAGTATTTCTAACATGTCAAGAGCTGGTGTTTCCAAGCATAAACAGTTTTCATCTGCCTTTGAAGCTTATCTTGCTGCTGAGAATACTTTTGATACTCCTTCAAGTGTTGTTGGTTTTGCTGAATGTATAAGAAGAGTTTCTGAAGATTATACAGGTTATACCTCATCAGATTCAGAAGATAATTTTGATGCAGAAATTACTTAGTAGATGTTGTTCAACTAATACTACTGGTACTTCAACTACAACTGCTGCTAGTTTTCAATTTTAATGTTGCTGACTAGTTAAGTCAAGCTGGTACTTCTCCACTTCTCCAACTGCTAGTATCCAGATGTTACTGATTCTACAGATCTGTCAGACTTCCTACTTCAGTTAGAAATATTTAGGATTTGTTTGATTACTGCTGCTCTTTGTAGTTCAGCTTTGTACTTTCTTATGTTTTGTTTCTTATATAGTAAGTAGTATACAATTTGAGAGGGAACATTGTTTCAAACCTTTACTGCTTTTCCAGTATAGGTTTGAGGGGGAATATTAGAGTATAGGAATAGTCAAGTCAAGCTGACTTAATCATAACTGATATTCTATAAATAAGTCCTGTAATAGTCTTTTGGGTAACCTTTTGTAATAATGAAATATCCATTCTAAATCTTCTCAGGCTTAGTTATAACTAGTAGTTGAACTAATACTAGTTACTGGAGTTCCATGATTGCCACTACCACGACTTTAATCAAGCATGATTATACATGCACATTATTAACTATGTGAACTTGCCATTGGTGAAGCTGCTGGTGGATGTGTAACTTTTTTCTGTTGCTGATACTGAGACTATCAGATAACAAAAAAACTAGTAAAAACAGGCTAAACTATCAGCTAAAGGATCTAGGAAAATAGGAGGGGCCGTTGGAGTAGTCCACCACCATGCGTGAATCCATGGGGTAGAGAATACTTCGCAAAATTAAAATAAAAAGTGGTGTTACAATGGGCCAGGCCCAGTTCAATACAAATCAAATTCACAAATCAGTTAAGTTCAACAATGTCTCCCAGTTCAAAAGTATGAAAGTGAAGGAAATATATTTGAACCAGCTATTTAACGATCCCCATTTGTGGATCAGTATCTTCACATCATCAATGACTGAATTCTTGTCCTTTTCCCTCTTCTTTGCCATCACTCTGCTATTTTTTTCCGACCATAAAGCCCATAGGATCTCAAATCAAAAAATGAAATCAAGAAATTGTTTCCTTTGTAAAAAGAAGAAAAGAATTAGCCGGATGGTCTGAAAAGTATTGCCTGACCCAAATTGTGTCCTACAATACAAACTTTTCACATGACTGGAGTATGCTCTCATGATCCTCAAAATTCCTATAGTGTCCAAATTTGGGATGTGACATATTTTTTTTTTTAGAAGGAAGATGTGACATATATAAACTTTGGGTTTGCTAAGTAATTTACTATCTATCTTATGTGACTCTGTCCATAATCATATCTATACTTTTAACCTTTCAAATCACCAATTGTCGGTGTAAACTTGTTGGGCTTGACGAGCCAAATCAGGCTTGTGCAAGCCTAGCCCAACTGGCATCTCTAGGGAATGCCCTAGGGAAACTAAAATTCTACTAGTATATAAATCATCCAGGGCTGGTTAATCTCAAGGGTATGATCATCCACAAATCAGCAGGTACTACTACTTTTTTTCCCCCTTTGTTCTGAATTTGTGGTTGGGTGAATTTTTGGTTTATCATCACCTAAATCCTGATCTGAAGGTGAATAGTCTCAAACAGACAAACCATCTATAATATTAATTTTATATTTAGGTCTGTCATTCTTTTGCTGGAATTTTACCTAAATCCTACCTAGGTGAATGTCATGGTTCGAGGGTGACGATTAGACAAACGGTCTGCCATTCTTTCGTAGAGGTACTTGTCTAGTAAAAATCTTGCTGGGAATTAGAAAGGAAGAATAAAGATGATGAAGGATGACGACATTAATGATATTGCAAAATTTCCTCCTCTTACTGGTTGTTGTAGTAGTACTACTACTGCTGGTCATCTTCTAGTCAGTGATGATATATTAGCTTGTGAGATATTAAGTAGACTTCCTGTGAAATCACTCATGAGGTTCAAATGTGTATGCAAATGCTGGCAATCCATATACTGTGAAGTCTATTATTACAATTGGAAGAAGAAGAAATTTAGCACTGACAAGGTTGAAATAGACGGAATCTCCTCATTCTTAGTGCCTCCTGATGGTGATCCATTGATTCACCACAAGTTCTTTTTCTATATATTCACAGAAAATCTTCTGCCTGCAAATAAGATTCACTCGGTCGTCTAAATTGTTCTAGCATATTCTGCGCAATGGGTTTGCTTTCGTTACCTTGTCCTCAAGGTTTAAAGATGATCTGGCAGCACTGAATTAACCACTGAGCTTGAATTTGTTGTGCCATTTATCCAAGGACATGCGACTCCATCATCTGTACAATCTTGACTGATTGGTGCTCTTGAATGAGGTGCATCTCCATTACTAGCTATAACGGGAGCATTTTGCTCTTTTTCTTCTTCTTTGTCAGAGATTACACAAGCCCGTGAGAGTCTATTCTTAACCGCAGCCCCTCCTTTGCTAACTGACAGAGTGTGGAATGTGGAAAATGGCATTTTCCTTCAGGTCTTTCCCTTGTAGTGTTACTTCCTTGTCCTTCATTGCAACAAAAGTGTTAAGTTGCCAATTAAGCCTCCACTCCTGATCCACCAAACTTAGCACAATAAGAATGTTGATCTCAACAAGCAGGTCCACTACTCTCACAAGAAACTCTGTCCAGCAACTACCAGCCAATATTGAAACCTTGCACCTCCGACCGCTTCTGAACTAGTAGATAACCCCAGTAATTCTGCTGACATATTAAAAACCGCTAGACCATAAACTCAAACTGCAGTGTCGAAATGACAACTTTGTTTCCCCTCTGAAGTGCTACCGTTTGCGTATCGACTTCATTTACGCACAACAGATTAGTCCCATGATTCCAGTTTATCACAGAGCACTCGACAGGAGTAAAATTCTTGCCAACTCCACTAGCATATACCCCACACTGCGGACTAGATGAAAAACATTTGAATTCCCACCTCGAGGAGTGCACTATCAGCAACACATTTTTAATATAGCAAGCCGTAATGTCCAACGACTCAGTCTCTATGTGCACCTAAGCGAACCTTTTTTATCATTCCCGTGTCTCTGTTTACATGTGAATCACTGACTGAATTGTATCTAAGTGCATCCTCTACTATCCATTTTCCTAAAACTTTATCCTTTCCGAAACTCCGGAAGCTTAGTCTCTGTGGAATTCAATTTACACTTTTCAATTGCCCTGTCCTTGAAGAATTGACACTGAAAAGCTGCACTTGGTTTGGTGTCAGGAAATTCTGCATTTTAACTCCTTCGGTGAAACTCTTGAAAATTCATAATGATTATGACAAGGGAGACGGTCTACAGGATTGTGATCTCAAAATTTATGCACCGAGTCTAGTATCTATTTCCTACAGTGATAGTCTGGCTAAGGATTATGACCTTTCCAGCTTTGTAACACTGACTAGATAATGCAAAAGTCTACTTTAATGAAAATGGTCCAAGAAACGAGCAGTGGATAGGTTTTGGTGCAGCTGTAACTAAGTTTTTTCGAGCGATTGCACATGTAAAAAAACTAACGACGATCAAGATGAAGAAGAAGACGATGAAGAAGAAGACGATGAAGAAGAAGACGACGAAGTTGACGATATAGTATACGACGAAGCTGAAGAATTGTTTTGCCAGCTCCTGTCGGTCAAGTTCAGGGGATTTAGTGAGGAGGTGAGGGAGTTGAGATGGGCGAAATTAATTTTGAAGAACGCAGGTTCCAAGGGCAGTTATAATTTCAGATTCTTGTTAATTGGGTGTAGACATTAAGGTCATGGTCGTCTGACAGGGTGCATATAGCCATCTCAAATAGAGTCACTATCTGATGTTGCTAATGCAAGATTCAGGCAGTACTTTGGTACCACCAAAAATCAAGGCACCTTCATTGCGTCAGAGCTCCAAGTTCAGTAGCTAATGCATCTAAGCTCCAAGTTCAGTAGCTAATGCATTTAACTTACGACAACATCTGAACTTAACATCTTAAAATTGCTGATAAAAGTAACTGAATCAGGTAATTTTGTGAAAACTTACCATGTTTTAACAACCCAATACTTACTGGTAATGCTTCAAACTCTTAGCAACAACCAAGATTCAATATGCAAACTAGTAAGGCTAATAGTAGAATCAGGTAAGTTTTCAAACACCCAAGTTTACTAAGAAACCTGGAGAACATTTAGGCACCTGTGCAGTGAGAGGCTGCAGTGACAATTTTATCTTCAAGAAGAAACGATAACAGAAACACACTGTTGGGTAGAAAAAATGATTCATCGTTACGTAATACGTAAGAGACAACAAACAAATATTTACAAGAAACACGACTACATAGACCAAGCAATCGTGAATTCACATAAAAACTAA
>JAJJMA010012737.1:0-10597 GCA_023529015.1 Papaver nudicaule | reverse complement strand
GCTCTGGGGCTTCGGTCCTTTGGGGCGGAGTCCGAATCCCTTTGTTCTGATTCCTCTCTCGGTGTCCTCGGGCTTGTCTTTCCTGGGTTTGGTCCGAAGCTTCGCTGCTACTTTCTTTGGTGCGGTCTTGCTTCTTGGATTTCTGGCACGTGTCCCGAGGGGTTTTACCCTCCACATTTTGCCTCTTTTCTTGTCCAAAGATCGAGGAGGTTTGGAGAAGAAAACCCTTGGCGCCTCGTTTTCTTCGACACGTGTCTCCCTTTCGGTTTCTTTAACTGTCACACGTAATCTTAAGTGCTTTTCGAAACCCTCGCCCTTCTTTCACCGGCTACTTGCTGCACTGGTTCCGTCTCTTTCTTATTTAAATTCGCTTTATCTTTCCCTTTCTTCCTTCTTTCTTCCTCCCCCTTTTTCATCGCTTTTCCGAGACGCCTGACTGTTGGAACTTTTCTCTACTGTATTCTTTAATCATGGTAAGCTTTTGAAGTTTGTCCCCCGCCATTTTGTTTGGTCTTTATCTGATGTTTCTTTTAACTTTTATTTTATTTCAGGCTCCTGAGAGTACTTCTTCTGGTAAGGTGTTGCCTCAGAAAATAGTGGATCCTCAGAAAATTAGTTGGGAAGAGAGGGCGCGAATTTATGGGTTTAACCAAACTCTTTTTCCTTATCGAAGCTTGGGTAAGGAGATTCTGTCCCCTGAACTGCTTTCCACTCACAAGTGCAGTAGTAAGAGGTTGATCGTTTCCGGCAAACAGCTCGGTGCCGGTCTTCCTATCCCGTTGTATAATCCATCCAATCCTCTTTTCTACGAGATTTATTCCAAAATCAACCCTCCCTGTGGTGTAATGCAATTAAATGGAAACTCTATTCGGGTCATCAGCGAATGGGTTACTCGCTCGAAGGGCAAGTCGCATTATTATAATGAACTTCCCGAGGAGCTTAAACGTTCTCCAGATTTTTGGACTTCCGGGAATTTTTTCAAGTACTACAAGGTAGAAAAAACTTTGCTCAAGGATATTGCTCCCTGGAGTGTGAGCTTAGGTAAAGTGGCCGACTCTTCTCATGCTCTGGGTGACGTAGATCTTTATGGGTCCAAAACGAACACGCTTCTTCGTCATTCTAGCGACGAGGTGTGGTTTTCAAAACCCGTGCTCATCGAGGGTCCCGTCCTTTATGGCTACGAGGATAAGGAGGGGAGAGTCGAGCGTACGAAGTTTGAGGATGGGCATAATTTTCCTGTTGTTAATTTCTACAGAATTTACTTCTCCGAGGCGGAGCGTAAGAAGTCTCAGGAAAAGATTGCTCTTGGCAAGATGAGGGTAAGACGGAGTGTTTTTTCGTTAATCATTTTTTGAATCATTTCGTTCATGTGCCCTCTTGTATTTTCAGAAAAAGGAGCAAGAGAAGTTGAAGAACCAAGAGGCTTCGGAGCATAGTGATGATTTGAATAAGAAAAGGAAAAGATCTTCGGGATCAGCCTCTGCTGGGAAGGGGGGAATTAGTCAGGTGATATACACTTCCTGCCTCAGCTATGCAATAGGTATGGATATCTGCCTCTGTTTAGAGCCTGAAAAATTGACTGCTTTTCAGCAGAACGAGGTGTTGTCGGTTGACTATGGTGCTGCGAAGTTTTCTTTGTGTGACCCGAATCGAAAGAGGGGGACTACTGTGGTTCCGAAGAAGGGAGGTGTGAAAACCGCCATCCCTACTGTATTACCCAAGGGTGTTTGCACAAGAGCTGCTAACAAAGGCTTGACTGATTTGTCTACTGTGGCTGCGGAAGAGGTGGATGATGAAGAGACCGAAGATGAAAGGCCTAAGATTTTTAAAAGACTAAGAAGGGGTCCTGTGAAGGGGCGCCATCTTCGTGGACCAGCTGCAATGCCGACTTCCCGAATTGTAGCATCCTCGCAGGGACCTTCTTCTTCTTCTTTTTCTGATGATAATGCCTCCAACCCTGGCCAGCCCGATATGAACTTGAATGAATATGGTTCCAATGATCCTATTGGCTCGTCTTTGGTTTTACCTACGTCGGTTGCTGCGGGTATTCCTTTATTTCCTAATGCCTTTGTTCAGAGGCCATGCTCAGATGTCGAGGCCCGAAATTTCTTAGAGCGGAGTTCTCTGCCTGGTCTGTATGCCGATGATTTAGCCAATCAACTGAGGGCACATGCGAGAGATCCTCAAAATCATCCTTTAGATCCTTCAGTGGTCGAGTTTCTTTCTCAGGTTTTTTCTGGCTCCTGGGATATGAGTACTCTTGCCACAGCAATTACTAATCATCGGGCATTCATTGAAGCTGTGAGTTTATTTCTTGGTTGTCTTTGCCCTGTGTATTTTTTGCTGTTTTGTTCTTATACTTGCTTCTTTTCAGCAAAAGCATCATGGAATGTACTTGCTGGATCTGGTTCGCGCCTAGAGTCTTGAGATTGCTCGTCTTGACAAGGATAATCAGCTCTTACGGCAGGAGAACGGCGATCTTACAGGGGACGTAAAGGGTTTGAATGAACGCCTTGAGACTGCCATTACCGAGCGAGATGGTTATTCCCGAGGTCTGGATATTCAGAGAGAGCGAGCTTCGAATCTTGACGAGGAGCTACATCTTTCTCGTGGTGCGTGCGAGGAAAAGGATGTCAAAATCTCCGCCTTGGGTAAAGAGGTTTCGCAGCTTAACGACCATATCCGAGGAGAGGCTGCGCGAACTGCATTGTTTAGTCGGCAGCATGGTCGGTATCTGTTTAGGAATTTAGGTATGTTGCCGCCCTATTATCCTAACGACCTGAAGGATCCCAATGCCTCGCTAGAGTCTGATAAAGATCTTATTTCATCTGAGAATGTTAAGTTGATAGTAGCTGAATTGCAAGCAGCGAAGCTTGAAGAGGATCTCGAAGAGATGGGCAGCGATACTGAGGGTGGCACTGAAGGGGAGGAGGGTAGATGCATTGGCGAGAAGCTAAAAGAAAATAATGAGTTTGATGCCGAGAGACTAGAGATGGGTGACATGATTACTGATGATAATTCGAAGGGAGGTGGTGTTACTGGTGGCGAGACGCCTAAGGAAGGTGAAGATATTATTGGCAGGGAGCCGAAGGAGAGTGATCTTATCGATATTTCTGGCAATGGTTCTAGGACTAATGCCGATATCGCCTCCTAAATCTCGCCTTCGATTTTTGAGGGAAGGTGACGGGCCTTTGCTTCCACCCGACAATAATCTCTAGGGTATTTTTGGATTTTGATGATATTGTGTAAAAAGGGTTGTTTGGAGATGTACAAATGGGGAATGTGTTCCTCCTGTCACCTTTTTGATTTCTGGCTGTTGTTCTTTGTATATTGAGTATCCGACGTGTGCATTTGTTGTTTCTTGTCCTTGCTGTATCTTTGCTGCTGCTGTGCTTACTTCTCTGTTTATTTATTTTAATTGGGAGATTACTTTTTATCGATGGCTCTTATAGCTTCTCGAGGTGCAACTTCGGGGCTTACTTCGATATAGGAGATAGTGAACCAAGCTAGTGGGGGCATACAGATCACCCTTCCCAAAGGCTTTGAGTTACTCGCACTGGTTTCAAGCAAACACTGGTTATTGAGGGTGTAGGCATCCGCTTTGCCTTAGTACGTTAGGTAGGTACCGAAGATATTTTGTCTTATCTTCCTAGAGGGCATGGTGGCGCCCTGGTAACCTAATTTTATCCTAAGTGAACGTAGGAGCTTATAATGGATACCCATTTCTCAATAATAAAGTAACACAATGGGGAAGTGCCAGTCAAGGCTGGAGCTTAGACATGGCACTTTTCTCTTATCGCGGCCTGAAGTTCGACCCGTCTATCTGTTTTAGAGGTGTCCCTCGGCTGCGTACTTCGTTTCTTGTTTTTGGAGAACGAAGCAGCTGCCTCGGGGTTCCACCCACCGCTATATGTAGATGTTAATCCCATTTATCGTCCCTCGACGCCTGAGAACGTTAGGTCCTCGTGGTCATTTAGTAGTGGGCGCGAATGTATCGTCAGCTTATATAGCCTTGATTCAAGGCGCCCACCGCTAACGGGGTGTCTTGTGGGTAGAGGACTGTGCCATATAACTCGTAGGGCCCTTACGATTTATATGGTCATCAGCTATGTGCCTGCTATTCGAGGTCTTTTTGTTTTTGGTGTTTTTTGCCTCGGCGTTACAGCCTCTTTATTGTTGGCGTTTTTGCCTTGGCGTTAAAGCCTTTTTATTTTGCGACGAGGCACTAAAGGAGATGGCGTCATGGCCAGTTTATTTTTGGCGTCAAATCTTTTGCGATTATGCCTGGCCAAGTGGGGTTTTTTACCCGCCCTGACAGGATCTGGAGCTTGATTTCAGAAGAAACTTCATCAAAGGGTGTCATTTTCATTTATTCAATCTTTCTATAAGTGCAGCTTACATAAAAAGTTACTTTCTTAGACGAGGTGTTTCACATGCTTCCTTTCCACCGGGGTTTTTGACTTCTGGCCTTCGCGTTATTCCCGAGTTGCTTTTCTATGACGGACTGCCCGGCCCGGAAAGGCTCTCGTTGGATATCCATGCCTTCGCTAAACCCGCTCGATTGTTCAATCGGTGTTTAGAGGCAACCTGCCGCTACGAGGAACTGTTCTCCGTTGTCGGGACGTTGGTTTCGCCTGGTGTCTGCCATTCCTGCTTCTGTTTCACCTATTAATTCTTTTATGCTTTCATCCGTGACTGGGATTCTTCTGCTAAATGTAGCTGTGACCAAGTGTCATCTCCTGCTTGACGGCCGCTGTTGTGGTTTGTTTGGCATCTTGCGCCGTTTCCGAATGTGTTCTTTTGGCTGGGTCTTAGTCCGTGTAATTTATTGTGGCCTGTTTCGCCTTACTCAATGCCTCGCTGTCTGTTCGTTTCGTCTTCGGTACTATATTTTTTATAGATTATTTTGGTATTGTCAAGCCTTTGACTTGGTTGTTCTGAATGGTGCCAACGGTTGGCTTCTCCGTCGCTTGGAGTTTTAAATAGTGGCGTGGGGAGTTGTAAAAGGTACGTAACTACTTTATTGGGTAATGTGCGGTTATGGCGTCTTAAAGTATTTGTGCGTTTATCAAGGGAATCCTTAATGCAATTTTTTCTTTTTCCAAATTGTAACGTCTTGTGACTTGATTAGATTTGGCGACAAGATGGTGCCCTGGACTTCTATAAAAGGTTAGATATTCCCATTGCTTTTTGTTGTGTTTGTTTGTTTGTGTTTACTAGGCGTCTTTTTAAGAGGAAATGACTGACAGAGGGAAAGCGCCCATGGAGGAAAGAAACAACAGGATGGATCCAAGTAACAGGAGAGAACAAATTCGAATGATAATGGAGATGGGAACCGACTTCTCAAGTGCTGGGTCTTCTAGAGGGGAGAGTAACCCTGATAAGGTGATTCGTCTTTTTGGTCTTCTCATAAGGAGTGATGAGAGAATGAGGGAGCAGAGAATGAGAGAAGATGGCGGTCCTTCCTATGATTGTCGTATGTATGAAACGAGATCGTTTTTTCGTCGTCATTGTGAAGAAATTTTGTTGATGCTGGGAGAGGATCTCGCTTTTTCTGATAATGAGATGAGTGTGAAGGTTGAAGTAAAAGAGTGTTTTAGGTGTAAAACAATAAAGAGAATTTAGAGGGTAAAGTATGAAGTGTGATGATGTAATAAAAGATGGTAATGAATTCGAGAGGTCAAGATCGAACAAGACTCGCCTAAACCAAGAAATGGCCGTTCAAGTATTGCTTCAGTTACAAGAAGAGGATTTTAGGGTTGGTTTAGGGAGGGAAGCAGAGAAAGATGAGATCAGAGAATTGCTATGATTTTCTATGATGTTGATGATTGAATTGCTAAAGAAGTTTGAATATTCAGTTCTCACTAGATATTGAATGCTGAATGAGAAGAGTTAATCAATGATCGATGAGATTGATTGATTAAACTTGCACTGAATTAAACTGTTTGTTCTTGCTGGAGAACTTGTTGTTTTCCAAACTGGTCGAGTGACCTATTTATAGCAATAGAATTCCAACTGATCTCGTAAGAAGTGGAAGAAGTGGAAGAGTGGGAGTGTGGAGTGAGTGGGGAAAGTCTTGCGCCTATTATTAGGGAAGAATGAACCGCCCACTACTCTATCCCATCTTCTCAGCAACGTTCACACGACTTAGTTTCTTTCCCGTTGAGTGATTGAGCCGTTGCAATCACACGTGCCGTAGACCGCCAAACCAAAACCCTAAAAGAATATCCCCCCATGTAACTTACTTGATTCTCGTAAGATTTGATAAGATTTGTTAAGATTTGTTAAGTCAAAGATGACTAAGTGTAAGTCGTACCAATTACTTGGTAAACTCAGGACTTTGCGATAAGATAGAGATTAAGCGATAAGCTTTGAATATCTCTTTGAGATTTGGTTTAAGGATTGAGCCGGGCAATCGCCATTTAAACCAATGAGATAAATCTAAGGGTTGAGCTAGCAACCGCCATTAGATAAGATAAGGTAAGTCTAAGGATTGAGCTATGCAATCGCCAATTAGACTGAGAGGATTTCAGCAACTCTCTGTGGCAACAGTCAAATAAATACGACTTTCAGTTTGCCATAAATATGAGAAATTGGCTTGTGGCATGTAATGCACCAATTCTCTGAGTAATGAAGACATATGAATGTCTAAAATAATATAAGTCATAGCCATGAGCCATGATTAAGAATTATAGCACTGATTTATAGAAGCAAGTCCATAATCAGGAAAAACAGACGAATGATGCTATCACAGCGTAGTCATCATCAAGAATGCATAAGCATTGCCAATATAAGACCTAAAGATAGGCCATGATGATCATAATAAGCCATGTTATATGGTATGATAATCTTATTAAGAAATTAGGTATAAGGCTCAAAGGATGAACAATAACATTTATGTTATTTCAGATTACTGTACAGTTTGCATTCGTAAAATCGGCTAGGCCAGCCTATATTAGATAAAAATCTGAATTTTTAGTATGTTATAGGAAATTCAAAGAGGAAAATATTTCGTGAAGGAAGCATC
Organism: Papaver nudicaule; assembly: GCA_023529015.1. Taxonomy (NCBI): domain Eukaryota; kingdom Viridiplantae; phylum Streptophyta; class Magnoliopsida; order Ranunculales; family Papaveraceae; genus Papaver; species Papaver nudicaule. The sequence continues at coordinate 3,570 of JAJJMA010012737.1, read as the reverse complement.
TCCTAATTCCTTACGGATTGGGCTGTAAAAATCACGCCATGGAGAAATACGTGAGCAGAACTGTCAGATTTCCGAATTTGATTAGGAAACTAGAGTATTATGGACTAAGTAAAATCCATAATCCTCTAGGATTTGGATAAGTGGGACCCATAAGTAGAGGGGAGACTAGGAAAGAATATATCTTAGTCCCAAGGGGGCAACTAGAGCCCGTGGGAGAAGAAGATCTCATGGCTCTTGCGTGAGCACAAGGAGGGGAAAACCATAAGGCCCCCAAGATTTAGTCGCGCCCTGACTTCGGGCCTCCAAGATTTGGCCAAGGCAAAGTCATGGGGCTCCAAAATTAGGCCAGGGCAATAACATGGGTATCCATAATTAAGTCGAGGCTATGGCATGGGCATCCAAGTGCCAAGGCACGCCAAAGACGTGGATATCCAAGATTAGGGCAAGCTAGAAGTATGGACATCCAAGGCTAGGGCAGGGATTATCCTTGGGCCTCCAAAGAGAGAGGGGGCGTGAAGCAATGGCGGGGACTAAGCTAGGCCATAGGAGGATGGCCAAAGCTAATGGTGGACTAAGCTAGGCGGGAACTAAGCCAGGCCGTGAAAGGTAAAGACCAAAGTGTTGGCGGCCAAGGCCAATGGCGAGTTAATGCTAGGCCAAGAGCCAAGGAACATGGGCAGTGGCGTGAGGCTTTGGTGGGACTAGGCTTAGGTGGGAACTAAGCTAGGCCATAGGCCAAATGTGAAGAAGGCGGGTTAGGTTAAGCCAAGAAAGTAGTGGCCAATGTCAATGGCGGGCTAAGCTAGGCCACAAAGGGTAAAGGCCAAGGTATTGGCGGGCTGAGCTAGGCCAGCCAAGTGGTAGATGGCGTGATAGCTTGGCAAGGCTAGGCTTAGACCATAGGCCAAGAATGACCGTGTATACTCCTTCTTTGCTAAGTGGCGTGAATGACCTAAGGTTTTGGCTCGAGCATGAGCTAGGCTAACGCGTATGCGCAGGTATTTTATTGTATAGGCTAGGGATTGTTGACCATGCTACTAGGCCAGGGTCGTGAGACATCAAAATACAACTAATGGTAATTTAAATATCTTATCCCTACTATAAAATAAATTCATACCTTTTCTTTGAGCCATTCCAGGACGCCAGAGATTGATGCAAAATTACTCCTGTGACCTCGTCGCCAAAAACCACCATCAACAAAGAGGAGGTTGATGATGTAGGTCCGTCTGCCGCCGCTTTTATTCCTGTTCCACTGGTCGACGAACCATTTGCAGTCGCTGATGATCTTATTCCAGAGGTTGCTGCCCCTGAGGAGAATGTTGCTGCTATTCCTGCCAATGTACCGATTATTGATGTGGATCTACTCGATGGTCTTGACGAAGATCGTGGTACCGTGGCCGGACGGCTTCGGGGTAGACGCAGGAATAGGAGAAGTTGATGTACTTTTTCTTTTAGTGTTGTTTACACCTTTTTCTTCGGAGTAGCTGCTATGTATCTTTGCTTATTATTTTCTTTAGCTCCTTATTTGTATCTTCATTGCCTATTTATGAATTCTACTGCATATATCCGAGGGTTCACTCCGAAGAGTTTATCATTTTAATTAATGCGATCTGAGACGTGTGTATTTTGTTCGAAATACTTTTGCTTGTTCTGAAAACTTTTTTCTACCCCTTGTGATTGTTTTATGGCTTCGCTGAGTGTTATCAATTTTTTAGAGAGACGTTGTTTGTGCGCATGGGTGTTACTTTTCGAATTCCTAGATATCATTGTTCGAGGGCGCCAGTGAGACACTCGTGCGAGCACCTTTCTGTAAGCCTTTCTGAATATGATGTTTATTTTCCTCTGGGTTATTCTTATTTTAGTTATCATTTTCATGTTAGCGAGAGTGCGATTCGGACTCTCTTCGACGAGTCTGCTTGTAAAAATATATTTCTCGTTGTCTGGAAGCACCACACGAAGTACTTCGGACCTTCTTCAAGAGTGGTTCCGGCTTTCTTCGGATCCAAATTTGTTTTGTTTTGGTGATGGTCCCCACCCCTTGCATCGGTCCTTTTGGCCTGACTGGATCTCCGAAGTGCAGCGGTCTGTTTAGCGATTGTGTTTGGGTAATTCTATCCATTGTGGCAAATAAGTGAAGTCCCTGTATGTATTCCCTTGGTCTTTTTAAGGAAAATTCCACAAAATTCTGAAGATAGTTTCTAAGCTGCTATCCACTGCTGCCTTTGTAGTTAGAAGCCGACTTTTTATTTGCTTCGGCTAGTTGCTTTTTTGGCTTTCTATGTTGTGGAGTTCTTATCAGTTCTGCTTCGGTTGGTTGATGCGAAGGTATGTCGTTGTCGGGGACAGCCATTTTATCTTCATCCTCGTCGCTTTCTTCATCTTGTCCTTGTGTTTGTTGTCGAGGTAGTTCGCTAGCCTCTTGGAGTCCTTCTTACCCTGGGCCGAAACCCTCTATATATACTTCGTCTTTGTTTATTTGTTCTGTGTCGAACCGTGTTAGCCGACACCTCGGGTGATAACCCTTGTTGAAAATCTGATGTAATGTTATCTCGAGGAACCGGCCCCTTGCCTCGAAAATCCCACTCGCTGCTTCGGAGCCTGGTCAGATTTCGAAGCCATTTCTGGTTGTGACCTATCAGAAGACAAAAAACCCGTGAGGTCCAAGGTGGCTACTGTGGTGCATTATGTCGGCCATATAGGTCTGTACTTTGCAACGGTTTTTATCATGCAGTTTTTTAGTGGAGGTTGTATTCGTTCTTTTTAGATATATCCCTTACTATATTTTTGTCTTTTAGCCTAGACAAACTTTCCCCAATGGTTTCTTCATAAAAGTTTATTTCCAAATATAGCAGGCGATTTGAAAACCCTAAAATAGTTTTACAGCTTTTTTTTTTAATAATCGTTTTCTTATAGCTAATCTCCATTTTAAGGCATATATGATGTAGATCAACTACCATTTTGAAATTGGTTTCGTCATGCCAAGGTTTTGAAACCCTTAGTTGATGACCTTACCATCTGATGATTTGCTCAAAAAAAAAAAAACCTTAAACGTGCTGAAGCCTTGAAGGATCTTTTAGATGTTTAAGGTATTGAAGCTTCTTTTAAAGAACAAGCTTTGAAAATCTTTGAAAGAATGAAAATCTATGAAAAATTTGAAAACCCAAAAAATCACAGGCAAACCCTAAGTTGTTTTAATCAGTCCCTGTTTCTAGCGCCAAATTGTACGAGTTGAAAATCTGCATAGGTACATGATGTTCTATAGCCCTTGGATCTCACTCGTACACACCGTTATTCAAACATGATTCAAGGTACCAAGTCCTCAAGAACAATACTGAAGATATGTAAAAGGCATTAATAAAAAGACTAAACGCATAAAGATTAATATTTATTTCAGTGTTGTAACTACTTGGATTATGATCCTAAGGAGCTAGAGGAGATACAGACCTAATCCCTCTCTTGCCGCTTAGGTTACACCCAAAAGATTCCAACCCCTACAATGTTTTCCAAGCTCGCTTTATATAGGCCGAGCTTGGGTGGTTTACAGCTAATAAGACAAGGGACTCAATCGTG
>JAJJMA010012718.1:0-14558 GCA_023529015.1 Papaver nudicaule | reverse complement strand
TTTACTGAACCCTAATTTAATCGTTAATTGATTGTATGATTAGTAAAAGCATATGTATATGAAGTTGTTAATTCGAAAATTATTATCTGTAGATTGAATTTTGGGTATAATTATGTATGAATTAGGGTTATAATGGCTGTTTGTAAATAGTTCATGATGCAGTTCATGCTTAATTGCTATAATAATTATTGTTTGCAGATTGAAATTAGGGTGTAATGATGTATGAATTTGTTTTTTTTTTTTTTGTAGATGATGGCTACTCAAGGTTCAGATTCAGGCAGACTGGGTCAGATTCAGGTGAAGGGCATTCGGGTTCAGATCTGGGTTCTAGGGCATTCGGGTTCAGATCTGGGTTCTAGTGCATTCGGGTTCAGATCTGGGTTCTAGGGTGTTCGGGTTCAGATCTGGGTTCTAGGGTGTTCGGGTTCAGATCTGGGTTCTAGGGTGTTTGGGTTCAGTTCAGGGTTCAGATCAGGGTTCAGGCAGGGTTTCAGGGTTCAGGCAAGGTTTCAGGGTTCAGTTCAGGGTATCAGGCAGGGTTTCAGGGTTCAGTTCAGGGTTGCATTTAGGGTTCAGTTTAGGGTTAAGTTAACTTATGTGGGGTTGAGTTTACTTGGGAGGGTATAATAGGCAGAAAAACTCACTGTTTTTTGCTTTTCTGTTATGTCGGATGAATTGTGATGGATTTGTAAATGTGTTTTTAAAGTATGACCATTTTGTAAACGTGTTTCAAAAAGTATGACTAAAAAGTTAATGCCCCAAAGAAATATAATACTGGGTTTTGCACGTAGAAGAAGCATTTTACTCCCTCATGCAGGAGCCCAACACAAATCAAATATTGTACAAGAATTTCTTCTATCCAATGATGTGCCGTTTTTGGGACTGCAGATTTTATTTGGGACTTCAATCTACTAAAACTGTCCAAGCTGTATTTTAAGGGGTGACTTAATCATTAAAAAAAAACATACCAAAATTCCATATATATACTTTATCTTCTTCATTTTGTTGCAATTTTTATCACAACCACATCTATTACTATCCACCACCACCGCCACTAATAATCTCAATTTTCTCTCTTTTTACGTCCCATTTTTTTTACGCCCAAAAATTGTCTTTTACGCCCTAAATTCTTTTTTTACGGTTTGGTTTGGCTTTTTACGCCTCAGTTTTTAGTGAGCAAACTCCATTTTTTTTTATGTCCCAATTTTTTTTTTTACGCCTCAAATTTTTATTTTACGCCCTAATTTTGGATATGGGGTTTTGTATTTTTTTTTATGAGTAACCCTTTATTTTTGGACTGTAATCCCAAAGAAAACCTGCAGTACCAAAAACATCGCATACCCAATGAGACCAGACTGTAGTAAGAATTATCCTTGACTCCTTTCTTCTTAACTATCTCGTGGATACCCAAAGTCAAATTGGAAAGCAATTCTTTTTTTTACCGTCCAAATAGTCTTTTTGTTTTTTTGGGGCTGTGATATTTTTAATGGAGATTATGGTGAATAAACAAAAATGAGTTACCCATAGAAAAAATATAAAACCTCATATCTTACCATAAAAAAAAAACAATTTTATTTCTTTTTCTTCTTTATTCTTTTTATCACCACCATCACCCACCACAACTACCACTACTACCACCGCGTCTGCCACCAACTCCGCAGCCACCGTGGCCATAAGTTTGACAATTTGTGAGCTTCATTAACCTAAACTACCAATTGCTTCTCCCCATTCTTTTTCAAATCATTTCTATTTCAATTATCACTTCTTCTCTGATTTCCTTCTCCTTCTTATCTTCGTGCCTTTCACTTTACTCTTTATCCTCATCTCCTTCTCCTCATCCGTATCATACGTATCCCCGAGATCATAATCATTGTCATCTTCCGCATCACCACCAGCATCATCATCGTCAGACGGTGGAGAAGGATCAAGACATGCAACATCTTTAGCCCACTTAATCAATTTCTCAACCTCATCATCTTCATCTCCACCATCACTCTCATCATCACCCTAACCGTCCAATCTCAGCCGTGTTGGAATATTTTGAAATTAGGTTTCTCAATGACAGTTAAAAAATCTTTCGAGAATCTTCGGTTTCCAACAGACACCATTAACGGCTGTTGATGAAAGGACGCCTCCATTCGTGAAGAGAAACCTGTTGATGAAAAGGTACCTATTCATCAACAGACGTGAATACCTCTATAAATAGTCTCCCATGATTTCACTTCAAACATATCAAAACTTTCTTTCTTCTATAAGCATCATCAGAATTTCTTATCTTCTCCCTTGTGTGTTCCTGGTTGAATCAAGGTCGTACAAACTTTGAATTCAACACGTTGTGAGGCTTCAAGTATCCTGAAGGCAATATTCGCTAGACCTGTTGTACTTGACAATTATTGGAAGGGTCGAATAATTGTCTAAAAGAATCTGCATAAGAGCCTTGAAGTTTTCGGTAACAACGATTCTTTTCATCCTAGTTTGCTCCAATTTTCCAACAAGCCGTACAAGAAGATCCATATTTGTTCTTCAGAGCATTAAATCTACTATCCATATCCTGCAATCCACCACCACCAACGCCACAATCTGAACCTTCCTTCTTCGTTGTCGGCAATGAAACCTTATAAGAAGAAGAAGAGGAAGAACCACAAGCTGTTTTAGAAAGCATTTTGTTGGATTTATGTACTTGAAAACGATGAAGAAGATTTAAATCGAGATTATTGGTTGTCGTGTGTGAATTGGTGCTGAGTTTGAGTAGTTATTCATCTTGAGTTGCTTTAATCAATTCATCCACATCCCTTTCTTCTTGAATTTTAGGGTTTGGATTCGTGATTTTCTTATTATCACCTTTTTTTTCTCGCTGATTTCGTTTGTGTCTCACCAAAGGAAGACTTAAGTAACCTACACAGACAGAGGCGGACCTACACTAGGGCAAGCGGGATCTGTTGACCCCGCTGAAATTTACCTCTAGGAGTTTTGTTACTGATTTACCGGCTAATTCATAGGTATTGACCCCGCTTACCAGTTTTAAACATCCAATTGACCCCTCAATTCCACTCTCATACATATTAGTGTGTAGCTAGCGAAGTGTGTTTTTCTAATCGAGTGCATTTTTTGACATTTTAGTATCTTTATCATGTATCTCCTCATTGCTAAATACAACCAACTAAGTGAGTTTTCTTGATCGAGTGCGTCTTTGGACATTCTAGTATCTTTATCATGGAGGGCATATGTCCTCCCTAGAATTCACTAGGCACCCTAAAAAAATTGCGGCCTTCGGCCGCACCTCTTTTAAAGTCTTGACCCCAATGGCGAAAATTCCTACGTCCGCCACTGTACACAGAGTATTAGTTTGAAAATTGTTCAAGATTTTGCTGATGGATTAATGGCTTTATCGGATTCGAGATGGAGATGGAAAAGGATTTATTTCGAATTTACTTGTATTAGCTTATGCTGGTCTTTTATCTGCTTTGATTAGTACTCATAAAAACTGGCTTTCCTGCTGATGAAAATTAAAGCTAACGAAGGTAAAGTTCAGATCAATGTAACTTTTTTACTTAGTGTTGGGCGGCGGCGGTAGTGCCGGTAGTGGTTGTGGTGGTGGCAATACTGGTACTAGTAGTGGTGGTGAAGATTTGGTGAAGAAGAAGATATGTAAGGATAACTTAAGTTTGGGATTAACTTAGTCATTTTCCTATATATTAAGGATATCCCTTATCAAGGTCTTGGGATAAGTTTAGTGGACCACAATCCCCATTAAAACATCACAACCCAAAAAACCACCCTTTTTTTTCTTTGCCGTCTAGCGCCATTTTTTTAAAGAAGAAAAATAGTAAAGTTACAAAAGAGCTTAGGCTGAAAGCCCAAGCCCAACTACCCGAATGGTAAAACGTAACTGAATACAGTTTCCCAATTCACAAATAAATCCCTGGTCTGTTTCAAAAAAAAAAAAAAAATCCCTGGAAATTTTACGTGACTTGCCACAGGCTATTTGGTTGCTTGCCATCACCTACAATAAACTTCTTTACTTCTGCATCCCTTTCCGAAAGCCTTCCCTAAATGGTATACTCCTTAGCCCATAAATCTGTAGAGTCAGTTTTAGTTATTCTTTGTATGACTCTCTTCCATAGCTTGTTTCTCATATGCATATTTTCGTGGCCCTTTAGTAATTGACAATCAAACTTGCCTAATAGTAGATACCAACTCTCACAAAGAATTCTGGAACTTCAATACTTTTCTGGTGATCAAAATATCTTCAAGTCGGTAAAACATGAGTTGTGAAGCAAAATGAACTTATTAACGAAGCAAGATATATGACAAACAAGATATCTACTATTAGGCAATGGATGTTAAAGTATATAATGATGGATTAATGGGTCTATAATATAAAATACATCAAAGACAAGTTTGTCTAGATAAACGGGCCGTTGCGATCTCCCTAAGTGTGAGATCAAAGGGTTGTGGTTATTTTGGGCGCCTCATCTCCCATTAAATTTTTTGAAGGTTATTGGCCCACCCCCTAATTGTCCATTAAAATCCATTTTATGTTTATTAGTTAATGTGTCGTTAATTTTTTATAATCAATAATTTATTAACTAATCATTATAAATGTCTCATTAATAAATCTAATAAATATTTTTTTAGATAATTTTGATAGAAATTACGTTTTTTTTTTAAAAGATTTGAAATATTGTATTAAAGGTTGGATCGAAGCCCACTACCTACAAATACAAAATGCAAATCTGGATAGAGATAAAGCACCACATTGGATCGACAGTTTTTGTGGCCTCGAGAAGGTGGCAGAGGATTTACTCCAGTATAGTATCTCAACGTTGATGGCCATCAACAAGGTTTGCTCTAATGGCTACTTCAAACATATACAAGATTGTGCACATATGATTTCACCGGGTTATGCATTTGAGTTACAATACAAAGTCATTTTGCAGAGAAAATTGCTTTCGAGATATGTGTGGTGAATGCTTACTAAGGAAGCAAAACAATATTTCCGATTTCGGGTGTAAACATGCTAGACTATCTATCAAAAAAATATTGGATATGCAGAAAGTAAGCATACAACTATTTACAATACAAATATGATCGACAAAAATAATGTGAGTGAAATGGATAAAGAGAAACAACCGATGGAGATTCCGATGACAATTGGGGAAGAGAAAACAGATGGTGATTGTGTTGGAACCATTTGGAGGAGCCAATACATTGGGACAACAGAAGACTATAACAATGATTTTTTTTAAGTACAATTTTGATACAACTAAGGTACCAAATCTATCCATAACAAATTAAGAAAACCAATATTTTTTAATTTCTTTAAAACGGACACAACAAAAGGCACAAAGAATAAGGAGCAGATGATAAACAGGGGTGATTTTGTTTTTGACAAACAAGCATGCAGTTTGTAACGACGACATGTTGTGTTACCACAACAAATGAAGATCAAATCGAGCAAAAGTAACCCAGTAACCTCTGCTAAATGCAGCCTAAGAACCAAAGTTCTGATAAGATAACAATCGAATGAATCTCAACAATACAGACTCAAAACAGATATACCCGACTCACTCTGCTGAGGATAACGGACTCACTCAGCAACTAACACGTGTCGAACATCCGGTGGTTAGCCGACCACAAATAACAGAAAATAAATAAGACAGTTACTAAAGGAACCTGTTAATATACTAAGGGCACCCCTAACAGAGAAACACTAAGGAGGTATATGACAATGCCCCCTTCTCAAAACCATCCTTGTCCTCAAGGATGAAAAGCTGGAAAATAAGCTTTGATATTGTATGTATCTTCCCAAGTAGGATTTTCCTCAGTAGCAGTCGTCCACAGTATAAGCCATTGATGTACCTGTTGTTGATTCCTTGATATTGTCCTTTCCTCCAACACTTTAGCTGGAACCACAATCACTTGACCTTCATGGTCCACCAGTGGTAATCTTGGCAGTGGAGTGTGAGTAGAACCAATCTTCTTCTTAAGTTGAGAGACATGAAAAACAGGGTGAATCCTGGCTGTAGAAGGAAGATCAAGCTTGTAAGCCGAGGAGCCAATTTTGTGAGTGATCTGGAATGGCCCATAATATTTGGCTGATAACTTGAAGTTCTTTGTCAAGGCAAGGGAAGTTTCAGGAAAACCTAATCACCAACAGCAAATTCTCTCTCAGTTCTACTCTGATCACCATAAAGCTTCATTATCCTGAGCTTTGTGAAGAGAATCCCTCAACAGTTGCAACATTGAATCCCTTTTGTGCATATACTCTTCCACTGAAGCAACAGAAGTAGTAACATCAACAGGCCAGGTGAGGAGGATGATAACCATATAGTGCTTGGAAGGGGCTCATCCTCAAACTGGTGTGGAAAGAAGAATTGTACCACCATTCAGCTAGAGCAAGCCACTTGAACCATTTCTTTGGCAGGAAACCAGTAAGGCACCTCAAGTAATTATCTAGACATGCATTAACCCTTTCTGTCTGGCCATCAGTCTGTGGGTGGTAAGTTGTGCTCAATTTCAATTCGGTACCCAAAGCCTTAAAGAGATCTTGCCAGAAGTTACTAGTGAAAACCTTATCTCTGTCTGATACAATAGAAGAAGGAAGGCCATGAAGTTTAAATACTTGATCAATAAATACTCTGGCAACAGTAGCTGCAGTGTAAGGATGGCCAAGGCAAATAAAATGGCTATATTTTGTCAGTCTGTCAACAACCACCAACACCACTGTTCTGCCTTCACTATTAGGTAGTCCTTCAATAAAGTCCATGGAGATGTGTTGCCATGCATGATCTGGGACTTGTAATGGCTGTAATAACCCTGGTGGATGAATATGTCCCCCTTTATTCATTTGGCATATATCACAAGCAGAGACAAAAGAGATGATGTCTTTCTTCATATTAGGCCAATAAAAGTAACTTTTAGCTCTCATATAAGTGGCATGTATGCCAGAGTGACCACCAACAACAGAAGAGTGAAGAGAGGAAAGTAAATGCTGCTTGGTATCTTTTCATTCACCAATGTATAGTCTCCCTTTGTATCTAAGAATTCCATCTTGACAGTTGTAATGTTGTATGGCATCAGGAGAGAGAAGTAAAGCAGCTATAAGTTGTTGAGCTTTAGGATCTCCAGAATAAGTATCTAGGACATCTTGAGTCCAAGCAGGAAGGGAAGTGCTTATTTGAGAACATGATGCTGCAGTATCAGCCACTTTATTATCAACCCCCCTCTTGTATTTGATTTCATAGTCAAACTCAAGAAGTTTCATTAGCCATTTTTGTTGTAATCCAGCAGTTACCTTTTGTTCCAAAAATAACTTGATACTCTGGTGAACAGTTTGAAGAATGAAGTGATGTCCAAGTAGATAATGCCTCTACTTAGTGACTGCTTGGACAATTGCCAATAGCTCCTTCTCATAAGTTGACATTGTAGCAGCTCTTAAGCCCAAAGCTTGGCTAAAGAATGCTATTGGTCTAACCTCTTTCATAAGGACAACACCAATTCCTTTGTCAGAAGCATCAGTCTCCACAGTGAAAGGCTTAGAAAAATCAGGCAGAGCTAGAACTGGTGCTGAGGACATAGCTTCCTTGAGAGAGTTGAAAGAAGCAATAGCTGCATCTGACCATTGAAAAGCATTCTTTCTAAGAAGATCAGATAATGGTTTACTGATCTGTCCATAACCTTTCACAAACTTCCTGTAATAACCAGTGAGCCCTAGAAACCCTCTTAGTTTCTTAATATTAGTGGGAAGTGGCCAATTCACCATGGTAGCAATCTTTTCAGGGTCATCTTTAACTCCTTCAGCAGTGACTATATGTCCAAAATATTCCAGCTCTGTTTGAGCAAAGCAACACTTAGACATTTTTGCTGAAAGTTGATGGTGTTGGAGGAGGTCCAAGGTGAGTTGAAGATGAGTCAGATGAGTCTTCAAATCAGGATTGTAGACAAGAATATCATCAAAGAACACAAGGATTAATTTCCTCAAGTATGGATGAAAAATGTCATTCATCAAAGCTTGAAATGTAGCAGGAGCATTAGTGAGCCCAAATGGCATAACCTTAAATTCATAATGCCCTTCATGAGTTCTGAAGGCAGTTTTTGGGATATCAGGAGGGTGTACCCTTATCTGATGATAGCTTGATCTTAAATCCAGCTTGGAGAATACTGCTGCACCATGGAGCTCATCCAATTTATCTTTAATGGTAATACTGTTTAAATTTCTATAATCCACACAGAACCTCCATGAGTCATCCTTCTTCTTGACTAATAACACTGGTGAAGCAAAAGGTGAGTGGCTAGGTTGTATGATACCACTAGATAGCATTTCTTGGACCAATTTTTCAATGATGGATTTCTGACCATATGGGCATTTATATGGTCTCATATTGGGTATAGTAGAATTGGGTAATAAATGAATTTGGTGATCCAAAGATCTCTGAGGGGTTAAGGATTTAGGTTCTGAAAAGACATCAGTATATTGTTAAAGTAGAGAAGAAATCTCAGGATGGATGGAAGAAGTGGAAGTCACTGCTGAAATAGAAAATAGTTGACCAACCATTCCATATGTATGTTTTTTGAAGAAATTTTTAACAGCTCCAGCAGAGATCATTTTAAGAGAATGCTTACTCTTAGTACCAGTCAAAGTAATTTTCTTCCCATTGTGTTTGAAGGTAATGCTCAATTTAGCCAAATTGAAATAACACATCTCCAAGTTGCTTCAACCAATCAGCACCCAAAACCATGTCACAACCTCCTAATGGAAGCAATCTAATATCACCACAGAATTTGTGGCCTTGTATAGTCCACTGAAGTTGAGCACATACTCCAGTACTGATTGTTTTGGCACCATTTGCCATTGTGACTAGCATTTGTTGAGTGTGTTGAACGTCACATTTAAGGGCCTTAGCTAATTCACAATCAAGGAAACTGTTAGTACTACCAGTGTCAATCAAAATTGAAATAGTTTTCTTGTTAATTGTACCAGGAATCCTGATGGTGTCACCAGTGATACAACCAGTGAAAGCATGTAAGGAAATTTCCATTTCAGTTTCCACTGGTGATTCATTCACTTCAGATAACAATTCCTCTTCTTCTTCTAAACTCTATGTAGGTACTTCTTCACTAACTAGAAGAAATAATTGTTGCCTCTTGCATATATGCCAAGGTTTATAAACTTCATCACAATTATAACACAAGCCTTTCTCTTCTAGCCTTCAGTTGTTCATGTGTTAACTTTCTGACAGGTAATGAAGTAGGGCTAGTCTTTGTTGGAGAAGACTGAGAAAATTTGGGAGTGGTGGGTGGTATTTGTAATGGTTTTGGAGGAAATGAGGAGTGATTAGGTGGTCTGTAGGAAGTGAAGTTGGTGGAAAATGATTTGGGTGGTGGTTTAGAAATCCTGTGTTGGATAATGATATTTTGCTCTTGCATTTTAGCAAGAGAAAAAGCTTGCATAAGTGTAGTAGGACTAAACATCTGCACAAATTTTTTGTATTTCCTCCTTCAATCCACCAATAAAACTATCTATAAAAAATTGTTCAGGGAGATCCTTATGCTTACTCAACAATAGAGCCTTCAATGACTCAAACTGCTCAAAAAATTCATCCACAGTTGAAGTCTGAACCAATTTATTGAACAATCCCACAATGTTATCATTAGTTGGGTTATCAAATCTAGCACAGACACCCACAGATAAAGTAGTCTAAGAAATATCAGACATGTAAAGAAAAATTTGACCACCAATTCGCGGCTTTACCTTCTAAATGCATAGAAGCTAACATCACCTTCTGAGACTCCAAAGTATTATTAAGAACAAAAAACTGATCACATTTGAGTACCCAAAGCTTAGGATTATCACCTGAAAATCGAGGAAAGTCCAATTTAGGCATAAGGTTGTTATAGTTGTTGTCTCTGAACTTAGATCCACCACCCTCTTTAGGTTCTCCGTTTCCTTTATCACACTCCTCATCATCGCCTTCTATACAACCATTCCTGGACTTCTTTGTGTTGGATCCAGAATCACCATCCCCCTCCGGATTTGGTTTATCTTTATGGTACTCTTCAAATAGTCCCTTCATAAACACCTTCATCTGATCAAACGTAACCAATCCTTTGACCTCTTCTTTTGTAACCAATTCCTTCATCTGTTGAGATAACGTGTTTACCTCCATCTGCAGCTTGTTGTAATTATCTGTTAAGTCTTTAGTGGTAAGAAAAGTGGATCCACCCATAGTCACACCAGAATCGACAGCTCTGATGGCCAATTGTTGTGTTACCACAACAAATGAAGATCAAATCGAGCAAAAGTAACCCAGTAACCTCTGCTAAAAGGAGCCTAAGAACCAAAGATCTGATAAGATAACAATCGAATGAATCTCAACAATACAGACTCAAAACAGATATACTCGACTCACTCAGCTGAGGATAACGGACTCACTCAGCAACTGACACGTGTCGAACATCCGGTGGTTAGCCGACCACAAATAACAGAAAATAAATAAGACAATTACTAAAGGAACCTGCTAATATACTAAGGGCACCCCTAACAGAGAAACATTAAGGAGGTATATGACACGACACTCAACCTGAAGGTGGGAATAACAAACAAATAATACAAAGGCATGTAATTGGATTATAATATTAGTGGACAATTATCATCTAGGATTATAATGCATCTACAAATGCGACATGTAATTGGTGGGTGAAATTAATAAGGTTTGTTAGAGATTCCTTTTCATATTGGTAGGTGTGTCATGTGGTATCAAAAGTATTGAAACATTAGTAGTTGTGTTCTATGTTCCAATATTTTTGAAGATTAAAGCTTATAAGCATTTCTGTTTTGATTATGCTTTCGCAAATGTTAAAAAACAACTCAAATACTTATCAGATTAGTGAAAGTATTACCAAACATCAGGGTAAGTCAATCAAGTGCATACTCCAAGATTAACAATAAACCAATCTGATCTCAAACAGTTCGATAAACATGTGAACACAAGATAGAAAAATATTTACATAGAAATGAGGGAAGGAAACATTTACTGGACATCTAAATCGACATATAAATAACAGAGGGTATGGGAGGATGAAAAAGAAAGGGATAAATAGAGGCATTGATCGAAATGGGATGAACAATGGAATTTCAAGCATTATGCCCGCGATAAAATTGTATTATTCAAAGAAATCGCGATGAAACCTAAAAACAAGGTTTATAATCCTAGAGTATTAATCCCTTACCTTAGCTTCAGTATTGGACCGAAATGGAATTGTAACAAGATATAACACTGATACTAATAAAAACCAAACCTTTCAGATTAAATTAGTGTATTTGCTTAAGATTTTTGACACCATTATCTACGACAAGCCGTTTGTCGAAGCGTAAGTCAGCCCGTTGAAAACGTGATTTCTGCCTACGTAGTGTGATATAAACAAGAACGATAATAACGTGGGAACCAAAATAACAATTTGTTGACTTCAATCTATCAATATATACCTTCCTTCTAATATATTTGAAGACTGAAATTTCATAGTAGAAAATTGAGTGAATGAAGTGACAATATGCTAACTCACCAAATGTGCCTATTCCAAAACGAGTCCTTATAATTTGGATCCGAGGATGGTTTACACGGAAAGAGGTCTTCTCAAATTTGGGATATGAAGGAAAAAAAACATAGTTCAAAAAAATAGACGTACAATATTGAATAGTCTCGTGTCGTCTGCGGCATGGGCAAATCCCTTGTACATAAATAAAACAAAAATGGGGAAGCGTCAGCAGTGAACAAAACTACAAGTAAAGAATCAATAATTATGATAATGTAGCTAAGAATGCTCTGAACCAGAAATGAAAAGCAAAGTTGAAAGCAGAGTAAAAAAAATGAATTAAAGAAGATTTTAACTTGTTTTTAATTTCATGAGCTCCAACCCTAAGAACTGAATTTGAACACACAATTTGCCGAGGCTCTGGGAAGGCTTGGTATTTCATTGAAAATTTCCTTTTCACTA
Source organism: Papaver nudicaule (assembly GCA_023529015.1). Classification (NCBI taxonomy): domain Eukaryota; kingdom Viridiplantae; phylum Streptophyta; class Magnoliopsida; order Ranunculales; family Papaveraceae; genus Papaver; species Papaver nudicaule. The sequence continues at coordinate 2,561 of JAJJMA010012718.1, read as the reverse complement.
TTTGCTTCTGTAGACAAACCAAAACGATAGTAACGAATAGTCACAGTTTGCAAAACTTTTGCTTCCCTCAATATCAGTTTCACCTACCTCATCTCCCTTGGACTCCCATGAAATTGCTGAAAGCTAACTGATTTGAGGTGTGGAAACGCACATACATCATTGTCATCTTCCCCATCGCTCCAAGAGTCGTCATTGTCGTCCTCATTTTTGTTGCTCTCTTCGTCCTCATCACTGTCTTCTACTACTTTATCAACCATATACTGGAATTGAAATCGAAACTGTTGGAAATTGGGCTTGGGATGGCCACTCAAGTCCATGTCCAAGATGAATAGAAATTGTGATATAAGGGAAAAGTTTAGTCCCACATTGTGTAAAAACTAGAGGAGTCTCTAGTTTATAAGCTATTGAGTGATAGCAGCTTATGAATAAAAGGCTAAAGGTGCACCCTAACCTTAGTGCTTCGCACCGAAGCACCGCACCCGCACCATGCGTGGCGTGGGCGCAACTTGGCGCTTCTTTAGGCGCGCACTTTGTACTTTGATTTTACACTATGGGAATCAATTTGGACGGTCAGGATTTAATCTGAGATGATCAGTTAAGATCTAATGGTTTAGATCGTATCTAGGAGTTATGATCTAACGGTGTTGATTAAGTCCTTATCCAAGAGGTGTGATCCAACGGACATGATATCTCCATTTGAATTGGTGACTGTTTGGAAGAGTCGTATAGTTTGAAATGGTGTCTATTGGGAACAGACTTAAATTTTCAATTAGTAACAGTTGGCAACAGTTGCAACCGTTGACAGGTGTCTCTTCAACCCTTATATAAACTCATGTTCTGATTGAGTTTGACACAGAAAAATTTTTACATCTTGATACGGCACAAGCGGAAGCGATAAAAGACAAGGAGAATCCACTCCTTAAAGTAACCGGTAGACAAGGAGAATCCACTCCTTAACAACTCCAATCCAGGAGCAACACTCTAATCCAAGAGCTAAAACAAACAAACGATCAACTGATCAACATGGTTTTAACCAATCAATATTCTTTTCATAAAATGAGCCAAAGCTGTTTACATTGATAATAGATATGGCTATTTATAGCCTCAAACATAAATCTAAATATTCCTAACTAGCCTAAGAGAATAATATATTCTCATAAAAGAAAATAAAAGCAAATAAGAAAACTAATAATTCTAATAAATTAATTACTAAAATTGATAAATATCCAAGATATTAGAAATATCTTGGAATATCCGGGAAATCTTATAATACGTCCCGTATCAGGCTCCCCCACTGAGACAAAACTCGTCTCGAGTTTATATTGGAAATGACAAGTTGAAAAGAGAACCTTGGCACTACTACTTGTCGCACACTCGATCTTGAATCATGGATCGGAATTACTAACCGTTCAGATATTAAGTCCATCTTTGCAATCTTAATTTTATGCATGTAAAGACGTGTCATCCAGTGTCTCTTGTTCCATCTGTTATAATAAATAAACTCCCATGCCACTATCCAAGCAGGGTCTTGACGACATCCAACAGAACTTGATGTACTGAATGTAGCGAAAGGATCCTTGTAAGGGTTCATATGATACGGTAGGGCCAGTGTCTTCACATTTGAAACTACTAGACCACCCTCCTGCAAAGTGCACACCTCATGGGAATTTGAAACCAACTTGAGCTCTTCTACTAATGGAACCGGCGAACTGTTCTTGTCAACTGTGTTGCGCAAGGGTTTAGCCTCTAGGGTTTTAGCTCCTTCCTTTGGCTTAGGATGTGGTATTAACATCACTATCGTGCTTCTCCATGTAAATCTATATGAATTATCTCGGCGATTACGTACAACACCAACAACAGATAACCACGGCCTTCCCAATACGATGTCGCTAACATCCATGTCAACTACTTCATGAAAATTTGAGTTAGAATAATACTTACCAAATGACAATGAAAATCTACTACCACCGATCCTAGTGATTGTTCCTCCGTTGTTAAACCACTCGATCTCATCCGGACAAGGATACCAATCTATATCGACATCCAACAATTTTAATGTTTTTCTTGACACCAAATTCTCTTCGCAACTACCATCTATTACAAATCGACATGCCTTCCCGTTAATCGTCCCAATAAACTTGGACAACTTAATACTAAGTTCTCCCATCGTTTAGACCATTTAATATGTGTGCATAGATGAATTAGAAACTGAATGGACTTGCTTGTTAGTAATGAGTATTAAAGCAACAAACCCAACAACTTCTTTTGGACATAAATGAATCTATATGGACTTCTTTCTCCAACTACAGGAAATCAATACCAAGCAACGAAAGTTAGAGACCTTACCCAATTGTGGTACTCCAACAGTGATGATGATTATAGCATACAACGGACGAACGATGAGATTATAAAGAACTGCCATTGTCTTCCCTTTTAAACAATTTGTTAGTGTGTTTTTTTTAATAAAGCCACAGACGAACAGCAGCGCAGGAACGAACTTGCTCTGATACCACCTGATACGGCACAAGCGGAAGCGATAAAAGACAAGGAGAATCCACTCC
>JAJJMA010012682.1:0-10438 GCA_023529015.1 Papaver nudicaule | reverse complement strand
TCACACTCTCAAGACCAAGAATCTGAAGATGAAGAATCTTCTGATGTGAGCGGTAGACCTTCTTGGGGTGACGACTGGGCGGGATACTGCACCAAAGATCACGTAATCACTTCAGCGCTTAATATTTCTCCTCTCGCTGGCATTACTATGTGCTCTGAGAAGCTCCTCTTGAATCATATCCGCCAAGATGGTCAGGATGAAAAGCATTTGGTTATATCCATGGGCCAAATCAGGGCTGGATATCAATTCCCCCTCTATGATCCTGCCAATCCTCTTCTCCTTCGGCTGCTGAAGCGCATAAACAAGCACCCTGCTCAACTTTCTGGTAACTCTATTCGCATTCTATATGAATGGGTTGCCCGCAGTAACGGTTATTCGCTCTATCCTAAAATCACTAGGAATCCATCATTTGCCGCTAAGGAGCTGTATACCGTTGAAAATTTCATTGATCAATACCAAGTAAAGCCTAGCCTTAGAGCCGGCGAGCCTTGGCTATACCGCATTGAGTCGAGGAGAGGTTCAGATAACTCCAAAAAATTCTTAAGGGACGTTGACAGGGAGACTTCTACTACTGAGAATCCTACAGTCCGTCATAAATCTGAAAACCGCTGGGGCGAAATTCCTTGCCAAGTTGAAGGCCCTTGGCTCAAAGGTTTTGAAGATGAGAACAAGACTATTCCTCGTGAAGAGTTTCTCGCTGAGCATTCTGACTTAGCCAACCACAATTTCTGGTCCGTCCGCTGGGATGAAGAGAATCAATATCTCAAAAAGGATGGAGAATTTGTTGTTGGTGAAAAGAAGAGATGGGTTAAGAAACCCGAGTTTTGTAAACCGCCCACTAAGAAAGGACAGGGCACCAAGAGGAAAGGAAAAGATGGAGACGTTGTTGAGGTAACAAACACTTTGTTCTTGCTTTTGAAATATACGTATATATTTGCCTCTGTTTGTTAACTTAACAGCAGACGATGATTTTCCTTTCTACAGGCACCTAAGAAAAAGTCCAAGCCAGAGAAACCTGTTAGTGCAGCAGATCGTGTTAAGGGCCTTGTTAGTGCGCTTCCTGGTATGACTACCGCTGGTTCCAAGAAAAATAACAGCGTCAAATCTACCGCTGGTGAATCCAAGAAGAATGCAAGCGTCAAATCTGCCGGTGCTGCAAAGAAAAATGGCGCTCCTTCCAAAAAGAGAGACAGCGGGTCTTCGATGAGAAAGGATGAATCTTCCAAAAACAAAGGTGATGAAACCGCCGAGAAAGAGGACAACAACTCTTCTAAGAATGATGGCAAGACACCAAAGATCAAAAAGTCTCGTGCTTCCAAGGGTGGTAATCAGCCCATCAATCCTGCTACTGTCAATGATCTTGTTTCTGAAGATCAATCTGTGAAGTCTGCTAACGATCGTCATGCTGATGAAGTGTTTGAAGAAACTCCTATAACTCCACCAGCTACCACTTCCAATACTGCCACCACGGGGCAGGGTACTGCTGAAATGAATGTGGATACTGTTGGTGAGAATACTGTTGACACGCATGCTCCTGAGCAGTCAACTAATCTAATTGGATCTGCCTCTGCCTCAGCTACCAACAATATTGCCTCAGCTCTTCATCACCTTCTCTCACTCAACATTCCGCCTTGTCCTTCTGCTGGCAATAATTCCGCAGAAACTCAATTGCCGCCAAACAAGCTAGTAGAATTCTTTGCTAAATTGCTGTCTCAGGATGAGAGTGGTTCTAATACTCTTTATCTGGAGTCAATGAGCAAACTGAGCGAACCCGGGTTAGCGCTGAAACCCGCTGATCTTACTACCGCCGTTTCTCATCTCACTCCTTATGAACAATTCTGCATTGCTGTCATGGTATATATTACTGCCTCAGCTTCATCTTTATGCCTTTATTCTAGATTTCTCTTCTAACCCTACTAATCTCCTGTATTCTGTAGGATTTCCAGCGCAATCTAGGTGGTATCACATTGAACGCTCAATTAAAGCAAGAACTGGACAATCTACGCCAGGCAAAGGCTGAAGTGGATGAAACCCATGCTTCCTTGAAACACCAGTTAGCTATGGAAAAGAAAGAGAGCTATCGCCATTGGGTCAATTGCAATCAACAGAAGAAAAAAGTTGACGAACTCCAAGGTTAGTAATTTTTTTTCTATCTTTCATACAATAATAAAAAAAAAAAAATTTATTCTGTTGCCCTTTTTTCCCAACGCCTAGTCTCTTTCCCTTATAAGGTCGCCGACAAAACCCTGATAGCCGACTACAGCGGGCTGAAACTGAGATTGGTAAGTTAATTAGTGCTAACAACAAGCAACGTAATATGTTAGTCAGTTTGGGTCGGGATATTAAGTGGTACCGCCAAGAGTTGCGTAACGTCACTGATCTTAACGTAAATCTTGATCATCTGCTCAAAGTTTCTGAAGCGGATGTGACGTGGAAAAAGAGTGAGCTGGACAACGCCTCCCGCTTAGCAGAATTGGAACGTAAAGCCAAGGAAAAAATGACTGTGGAGCACATGAAGCTGACTTCCCAACTAAAGGAGAAGGAAGCCACCATTTCTCGTCTATCTTCTTCATTAGTTTGCCGTACCGCTGAAAGGGACTCCGCCAGGACTGAGATTCAACATCATAAGGATTTCGCCCAAATTCACGGGAATCGTGCTAGGGAGCTGAATGAAGAAAATACGATACTTAGACAAAAAATCAAACAAGCTGTTGGTCCCTGCTCTGATCAGGAAGTTCTTAGTAAACTTGATGAAATAAGTATTGCTAAAAAGGGTATTCAAGAATATGTTAGCAGTCTAGAAGGTAGCTCTTTAGGATTTTCTTTTTCCATGTAATTTCCAATTTGCCGTTGCCTCAGCGCTAACACTATGCTTTCGTTTTATTTTCAGAGAAGAACAAGCAATTGGAGTCCCAGCTAGAAGAGCAAGCCACTATTTTGAAAGAACACAGCGGATGTACCGCCAAGATTGCTGGGTTGGAGGGACAAGTAAAAGATCATCAGGCGTGCGGGGACAAATTGCATGCGCTCGAAACTGATTATATGGAATGTACTGGTAAAATTACCAACTTGGAGAATGATGCTAAAGCTCTCCAGGATTACAAGATGAAGTTTGATGATGAAGCGTCTAAATCTGCTAAGCTTCAGCGTATGCATGATGGCCTTAAATCTGAGCTGCGTCTCACCAAGAAGTCTATTCAAAACCTAAAAGAGCAAAATGCTTCTGATGTTAGAATGGCCGGTTTCTATGCTGTCCAAATGTACTTGGCAACATTTTGCCCTGATCACAAATTGGATATTCCAGAGGATTATGCTCCTGGTCGTGATCCACCTGATATGGAAATTACCCCAATTGTCGCTGATGATGAAGGTGATGCTGAAGATGCCATTCATATACACAGCGGTTCAGATTCTGAAGAGGAAAGTGCTGAAGAAGAAGAAGAACTTGGTGAAGAAGAAGACGTCGAAGGTGATAGAGACTTGCAACCAAAGAGTCATGGTTCTCATCAAGACAGCGGGAAGGACGCTGGTGCTAATGATGGCAACCAGGATTCTTCTAATAATCCTCATCAAGTCGCCAACGAGTTGCATCAAGATAAGGGTATAATTCCCACTGATGCTGGAAAAGAAAACATTGGCACTTCTGCTAAGGATCCCAATATGGCTGTAGATAATCCTTGAATTCTCCCAGAGTACAAATCTTGATTAATGCCTCATCTTTAAGCCATCAAGTGTAATTTGAATAGCTAGTTTACTTAGCTTTCTTTGTTTCAATCATGAGATATGCTTTTCATATCTCCACTTTTTGTTAAAGAATTTTGGTAGACGTTTGTCTACCTTTTTGCATTTTGTTATATATATATGATTCTCTTTGCTTGTTTTCGCCGGTATAATCGAATCCATTTTATTTTAAATGATGAACTGACAGCACTCATTCTTAGCCACATCGCACCCATTTTCGCTATACATTGTTACTTGTGCCCGTCGGCGATCTATTATAAGTGGTAGGTTTGCCAAGAGGGTGGTTAGTGCCTCCGGGAGTCTTATATTTTTCTGCCAGCACTTACAGATCAACAAGTAACGCGTCAGGAGTTATAGCACCAGTTAGCCAGAACTATCTTAGTCAGACATCTAAAATGTTTCGATATATACCGGCATACGACTTTCATGGCTCTTAGGCCTTGTAGATTTTCTTTGGCAAATTGTGCCTCAGCGGATGGCTATTTAGCCTTGTAAAATAATTTTGGCAAATTTGCCTCAGCGTATGGCTATTGAGCCTTGTAAAATAATTTTGGCAAATTTGCCTCAGCGTATGGCTATTGAGCCTTGTAAAATTATTTTGGCAAATTTTGCCCCAGCGTATATGTTGCCGTAAAAATGAGACAGTAATTTGTTAACGGGGTTCGGCGCATAAAGCAAACCTACGTCCCCGGATCTTATTTGCTGCAGATTACAAAAGCTAATAAGATTTCTTGGGTATTATGCCCGCCCAAGACTTCGGATTTTACATGTGCTCTTAAGGATAGAATCTCTTGATAAACTTGGCATTCCATGGATGCTCAAGTTCTTTTCCATGCTCATCAACTAACACATAAGCTCCACTACCCGCTACACGTTTGATGACATAAGGACCTTCCCAAGTAGGTTCTAGCTTCTTACATCCTTTCTTCTTCTGATACGGCGGTATCTCTCTTAATACAAGGTCACCAGGCTGATAATCTCTTTTCACTACACGCTTGTTATACTCCCTTGCTAAACGGCGGTGGTAATTCTCCATATGAGTCAAAGCAATGAGCCGCTGTTCTTCCAAGTCGTCTAATTTTGCCAATATTAGATCTGTATTGAGATTTTTCTCCCAAGCTTCGTGTTTTGTTGTTGGCAACATAACTTCTGATGGAAGCACTGCTTCAGCGCCGAATGTGAGTAGAAATGGAGATGCTCCAGTTGCCTCTCGAATTGTAGTTCTGTAAGACCATAAGACGTTGTGGAGATGCTCACACCATGCTTTTTTGTGTCCCTCAACTCTCTTTTTTAATCCCATTCCTATTGTTTTATTGGTGGCCTCCGCCTGCCCATTGCTTTGAGGATAAATAGGAGTAGATTTTCCCAGTTTAACGCCATATGTTGCCAAGAGATTTTCGATGTTTTCGCCGACCAATTCTTTCCCATTGTCAGTGCAAATTTCCGCTGGGACACCAAAACGACAGAATATATTTTCCCATATGAACGTGAATACTTCTTTTCCTGTTCTTTGTCTGAGTGCCTTAGCTTCACACCATTTGGTAAAATAATCTGTCGCCACAATGATATATTTGCGCTGTCCCGACCCTGGTGTCAATGGTCCAATGATGTCAATCCCCCATTTGGCAAAGGGCCAAGGGCTTAATACTGAATTTAACGAGACTGCTGGCGCTTTTATTTTATTTGCATACAACTGACAATTCCTACACCGCTTAGCATACTCAGCAGCATCACCATTCATCCAAGGCCAGTAATATCCTTGCGTCTTCACTTTTAGAGCCAGCGCCCTCTGTCCGCTGTGATTTCCGCAATCTCCTTCATGAATTTCTTTCAACAGCTTCTTTCCTTCATCTCTCGATACACATCGTAATAGTGGCCCAGCAAATGATCTTCTGTATAAGACGCCGTCTCTTAATTCATAATTTCTTGACCTGCTGATGACTTTGTGCGCTAACAATTTGTTTTCAGGAGTGGTGAGATGTTCCAAGTAATATCTGATAGGAACTCTCCAGTCTGTTTCTGCTGACTCTTCAATGCCTACTGCCAGAACTTCCTGCTGCCTTCTTCCCTCTATTGATGTAATACCAGCTGCTTTCAAGGGTAACCCATTAGAGTTGAGATGACCATTTACTACTCTTGACAGTCCTTCCACTGCATGAGATGTTTCACCGGGAATCGCTGTTTCTTTGATAGTGCCGTCATCCACTGCTTTTCCTTTACTTTGCGCTAGGACTTCTTCTTCCTCATCCTCTTCTGGTATTCCATCCAAATGTGTTATGTCTTGCATCAGAATAGGACCCAAAGCCTCTGTCTGTTGTTGAGGTACCGCTGACTGTGTTGTTGCTGTCTGCTGTGAAGGTACTGCTGACTGCATTGTTGCTGTTTGTTGTTGTTCTGGTGTCGGCGCCATTGGCTGTTGTTGCTGACTCACTGGTTGCGGTGTTGTTGATTGTTGTTGCTGAATCACCTGCTGTGGTGTTGTTGACCGCTGACTAGCATTGCCATTCAAGAAAAAATCGTGTGCAAAACCTAACGGTGGTACCGCTGAACTTCTCAAGTTGTGTCGATTAGGAAGAGGAACAGACTCAGCGGGTGTGGGAAATTTCGAAGCTTTACTTGTTGACGCTGTACCCCCTTTCCGCTTAGTCGCCATTTTGGTATCCTGTGTATAAAACAACAAAAGCACTTCCTGACAGTATTAAGCTAGCTTAACTGTTAGCAAATGCCAAATTCGTTAGTGGAGGCGGTTGAACGGTTTCTGACAAAGTAGGAAACAAACAAAATAGCACAGAACAGCAGCAACAACATTTGCAGAGCATGACCTAGTCTTGTCGGCAGTTGGAAGAAAAACCCTAAATTTTGAAAACTCCTTGAAACCCTAAAAACACCAAAGTTTGATAACCATACTCATGTCAAAGATCAAAATCTGTACGGTATTAACATTTTGTTGATGAATTTTCATAACACTTTAATCCAAAATAACACTATGACATGTAGAACAAGAGACGTCTGTTAGGAACCATGTTTAACATAATAATCTACCATCATCCTAGATTCCCAATGACGTAAATGGTCTTATCACACAAGCAAGATTTTCAATATATCCAAACAAGAAATCCTTATTACGTGTTCTATCACATCTGAGAATATACTAATGACGTCCAACACACCTTAACAGAAAGGTTTTCTCATGGTTTAAAGATTTGACAGCAACAGTATCATAAGTGTTGTTAAAACACTAGCAACATAAGTGCTGTTAAATGGAAAACTCTAATAAATTTACAAGCATATGTATGGTTAGAAACCACCAGCAACATAAGTGCTGTTAAAACATCATTAATCAGACTCAAAACACTCTATAATTACTAACACAAGAGCTTTTTAAGGTTCAGCCTCCTTAACGACAGTAAACATACTCATAACTACAAATACAGCAGCATAACCTTATGTTTGAAAACCTTATTATCACACGAAATAACACAGCAACCTAATAAGCTTACAACCAGAAATTTATGGTTAAAAAAAAAGAAAACACCAGCAACACAAGTGCTGTTAAGACGCCATTAATCATGTAAAAAACATTCAATATTTCCTAATCACCAAGGCCTTATAAGGTTCAGCCTCCTGAACAATAGTAAACACACTTATGACTTCCATAAATGGAAAGTCTAAGCCTCTATCTAACACAACAGCATAACCAACACTTAAAACCTCCATATCACACAAAAATAGCTTAAGTTTCATGAAAACAAGAAGAAAATTTTTGAAAATCACAGGTTCAGACCTCTTCTAGCGCCAAAATGTAGTTGGTAAAATCCCCATAGTGAAGATTTTACCAATACACCCCTATTTAAGACCATAAGCAAAGTATAACACACATACTTAGAGTAATTATCTTTCCACATATAAATCAACACTTATGCATGAACAGGAGACAATACCAAAGATAAATAACAAACATAACATACAATTGTATAAGCCAAAACTCTCAAATATATCTTATTATTAATGGAATCCATGCATCTCACCTTGCTATGGATCTCTCTACAACGCACTAAAGATCTTACTCACGATTTGGATTACAGAGAGTTAGGAAATTCACTCCCTCTCTATAAGCCAAGCCTTAGCAATCACTTTTCCAACCCCTTCAAATGTGGGCGTACACTGCCTTATATAGGCGTTTACAAATAATGGAATACAGCTAATAAGTACAAACTATTCTGACACTATTTGTCTTCTTTCTCACCGCTTTACCGCCGAGTCTCTTCATCATCTCAGCGTATTCCCTTTATAACTTCAGCGCCCTTCCATTCTGTGAGATAAGATTGATGACTCAGATTCCACTGGGTCAACTATTCAACTCTGCCAATCCGACCGTTCTGTCCAACATTAAATGCTCAACCAACTTAGTCAGTTTCTGTCGAGGCCATACCGCCGACAGTGTCTGGAGGTATACCGCTGTTCCCAACTATTCCTCAGTATCCTATTCTGACATGGTGTTTCCGCTGGCTAATGTCGCTGTCATCATACTTCCTCTCTTATGGATGCCCTTCTTAACACAAATCTTTCCTTAAGTTCTTACTAATCGGCGTATGACATTTTCTACACCTACACACATGGACTCTCAAGTTCGACACCAACTATTTGTTGAGAATATAATGTGTGTTCTTTGTTTCGAAACCTCAATGCGGTTTTGTTGAACATGAAATCTTTGAAATCAAGTATTGGTTAAGCTATCTGGAATCTAGATTTGGAAACCTTAATTCGGTTTTCTTCATATGCACTCCAGAATCCTAAACCTAACATTGGTTTATGCTAAATAAGATGTAGAGTTCAAAACCTAAATATGGTTATCTCAGAAAACGTATGTCGAAGTTCAAACTCTATCTTTTTTTATTTGTGCTTCAACGAATTAATGATTTGATATTCTCAGTTTGATGTTTGAATTTGTTCATCTTCAATGTACAACTAAGTTTGTTTGAGTCATCACTAGAAATATGGTTCGTCGCTCTTGTTTGTTGAAACATGATTTCTAATCAATACTGTATGTGATTAAATTGTCGTATATATACACTACATGATTAAATACCCAACTGAGTATTCTACTGGTGTTCGATGTGAATTCTCGGATATCATTAAAGTAATCATCTACATTGTAATCATGAATTTATGAGGAACAACATTGTTATTACTCGGAGAATCATACATGGTACTTTCCATGGTATATCTTTATTGTATGATTCGGGATGTCCTTGAACCTGCGTGTTCACTTAAGCTTAATACACAAGGATCGTCCACTGCCGTTATACATTGTTCTAACGTTAGCCACATCGGACATGATCCCACTTCCACCTAAGATCAATCTGGCCCGTCTAGCAAAGTTTAAGAAGTGATGTCGACATTAACAAAGCTGATGATGACATTTGGAAGTAATAATACCATATGATGATTTTCGGATCCAATGACATTGATTTCTAATTGAGCTCTATCCCAGGGAGTATATTTGGTAAGCACCATATTTCGAATTAGTGAAATATCAAAATATATCTTATTGAGTATTATTTACTTTGAATGCTTTAGGCCAAACATTTAATGGAATATCTTTTGTTTAATGTAAAAATGCCAAAATATTAGATTTCATTAAATGCAATGAATCTATGTGAGGAATTTCTAACTTACTAGAAATGTGCTTTAAAGATTTTCGAAATTACTTTGCCTCATTTCAAAGCTAAGCCTTGGTCATATAAATAGGGGTTAGTATCTGTAAAGACGAGGGTAGCGGTACACCACCAATCTTTTATTTTAGTCCACCTATAAGTCAAACCTTGACCGGTTCCTGTAATCAAGATCTCAAGAACAAGATCTCTTTCAGATCTGATTGATTCACACAAGGGACTCAATACAAGAACCCGAAAGACTATGTCAACCAACCAAGTACGATACTTTAATTATATAAGCTGACTCAAATATAATGCGGAAGTAAAGTAAAGTACACACAAGATTTTGTTAACGAGGAAACTACAAACTCGTAGAAAAACCCCGGGACCTAGTCCAGTTTTGAATACTCTTAAGAATTAAGCCGCCAACACACCTATTCTTAGACTTCATACTAGCTGGTGCAGACAATATGACCCTAATACGACTATTAGTCACAAAGATTTCCCCTCAGTATTCCTACGCCTCCAACCACAGCAAGGTGGTCACGCACCTGTACACCCCTACGTAAACAGACGCCCGTTACTGTCTTACACAAGAGTTGCCTCACAGCCCGTCGCGAGGACTATCGCTACCCGACCTCCAATCGGACGATTACAACCTTATGGACCCAAACAGCGGCAGGTTAAATCGCTAGATGATATCCTTGGTACCTAAAAGATATTTCACCGAAGTCTTTTCACACCAAGAGCGAGGTTATTAAGTTTACTTAGGCAATAAACACCTCGAGATGTCGATCAAGGTTTCAAAACCTAAACTCGCGAAAGAGCAACCTTGTCGCCCTAGTTGGAATCAAGCAGATAGCTGTAGCAAGTACGAAATGATATGACCGTGAAGAAAGATGTACCTGCAAAGAACAAATCCAATAACAACGATCTTGATTCCACTCGATATCTATAGTTTAGGCACACAAACCGAAAGCGGCTTGCTGACAAATCCAGGTTAATAAATAAAGAGTATGTTCTAATCACAACGATCTTGA
>JAJJMA010012674.1:20589-32595 GCA_023529015.1 Papaver nudicaule | reverse complement strand
ACAATTATTTTTGTCAAACAATAATCGAATTTCCACTAACCTATTTATACGAGGCATCCGGTAAACATGAAAATAACAGGTGAACCACAGTTGATACAAAATTAAAGTTCTAGCTACAAGGAAACAATCACCTTCCACCGAGACCTGTCTGCATAACAAGCTCACTTCCATTTCCAAAATTGTTTAGTCTCTCAAATTGCTCAACTGTCCATTTGTACCACCTCATCAGAAACACTCTCAAGGTTAGGCCATGTGAAACTATCACTAAGTTCATGTTTGGATTCCGTTGACCAGGTGGTTGGAACCGACCAATGTCGATGTCCGCCCGTAGGGTTTCTCTGAATCCTGTATCAGGAATACGTGAAAATTGTGATTTCAGATCACACAGTATTTACTCAGTTACTCAAATGCACAATGAGCGCGCACTTTTAAGCAGTCAGATTTGCTATTTTATCAAAAACTATGTCACTGATTCTTGAGATTTTACCTGTTATTCTGTCATAAACATCTGCAGCAGATTCCCCATTAGGAAAACGGTAGAAGAAACGGCCATAGAGAATACGTTCAGCTTTCTCCACACGCATTTTCTCTCTGTCCTGAAAATTGCCTTACACAGAGAACAAGGTACGTAAGTATGTGATGCAGGGAATACAGTGAACTGAAAGAGAATTCCATGCAAGAAGATAGCTGGTGAAATAAAAGTGAAGTGGTAAAAAGGAGCTCACCAAAATCTTGTTCACGCAAACGAGGTTCCTCCCTGACTCCGGCAATCCTCGAAAAGTCGAATGCTTTTCCAACTCCTTGCAGTGTTTCAAGAGTTCTCTGATAAGGGGACACATAGAAGTAAACTTTCCAATCATCAGCTCCGTCACTTTCTATTAATTTTCTGATCCTCTTCCCACACTCTTCAGCTTCAATTACTCCCTTCTCTGTGAGTCCAATTTTCGGGTCAGGTACTTGGGTATAAACACTCTCATCAACGTTTCCTTCACTCTGCCCATGTCGAACTAGAATTATACGTCGAGGCCTAGGAATACTAATGGTGTTGGCAGGTGTGACCAGAAAATCCTTTGCAAGTCCATTCTCACTGTTGATGTATTTCTTACTCGATCGCCCAAGACTATCCTCGCAGCACTGTATTCGAAATTTAACTAATCTTGAGTTAGAAGCAGGAAGAAAGAAAGTGGAAGTCGAAGCTGGGGAGAGGAGTGATGTGAATACCATTGCTTTTCTATCCTTTTTTATTCTTTTTTCTTTTTAAGCAAATTATTTGAATAACAGTGTATGAAAATGTAATGAAAATAGTGGGGCAGGGACACAACAAGTATCAACATGCAAGCAAAATAAACGTGTACCTGCAAAAAAAAAAAAAAATCACTCTTGGACTTTTTTTTTTTTTTGATTTACGAAAATGCTATTCAACACTCAGTTTTAGCATTCTCTTTAGCACTTAGGGACACATGTCGCTAAAGTACTAGTACATCGCATTCAGCCAGGACTCATATCTCACATGAACGGATTCCACACATCCCAGATGAAGGGTCTGGATGGTGTGAGTGCTAAGCAGAGTGATGAAGTTGAGTGTCAGATAGCAGCACTGATTTTTTTTTCTTAAAAAGTAAAAATGATGTATCTTGTTGTACGATTTTGGATTCAGAATGAGATGAGAGAGAAGGAGCGAGAAAAGCAGAAGGAGATTGGAGGAAGAGGGGTTCAAAAGAAACGAGAAGTCTATGTATCTAGAGAGAAAAATCTTCTACGCAAATATATAGACAATTGGTAACAAGAAGGGAATTAGATTAGCTGAGAAAAAAAGAGGTGGATTCAGATCACGACTTCACTTTTCTGAGGAGATATTATGGAGGATTAACAAATATTTGTTTTTGTTGGAATTGATCTTTATGATCCAACTCAGGTTAAAGGTTTGGATATTGATTTTTGAGACCGCCAAATCTTTCCATAGGTTCACAAACTAAAAAGTTGGTGGTGTATTTGGGTACCCTCGCTTTTATTGTTGGTATCAGAGCATGAAAATACATATAAGACGTCAATGTTTGTGTTTATTGGGTTCGTGACCTATGGCGTACAATAGCAATTGGTGTTATACCACAGCTAATAAGATTTACCAGAAAGTTCAACGTCTCTTACAGAACTTTTTAAAATTCTCGAAGTCCTTCTTGACATTCTGGATGAAGCAAGATCTATTTCAACAATTAAGAAATGGACGAGAAGGGAAGGGGGAATTCTTATCTTTGTGATATCAAAACTAATGAAAAGGGGAAAGTTTTTTAAGATTTCACGAGTAAGAAGAGGTGATGGAAAAAGATCCTATGCTCTATGCATCCCTAGTGGCGACATCTGTTACTACTAGGCTGTATTGTGCAAGGAACTAAGAAGAATTTTAATGGATAATGGTTTGGCTAGACAACTAAATCTAATGATTCCAGTGGATGAGGATTTTCAAGATCAACTTTTTAAACCAAAACCATTGGAGAGATTATCAAAGGGGGATATCAGGATTCATGTCTTTGATAGGTGTAATAGGGTGGTGAAGGAGATTAAAAAAATGTATAATGGAGTGTTGAGATTCAAGTTTAGATTATTAACCAACAAGAAACTTCTTTTGTGGTGAACGAGAAGGACTGGAAGGATTTATGGAAGCTTAAATTTCATTGATGGTCAAAAAGTGGTGGTATCCAGATTCAGTCAGACCCATAAATCTTCTAGGATTAGAACCAATAATAATAGCAATAAGGAGGACAAAGTAACAATCCCTATTCAGTCCATGAGAAAATTGTTCAAGTGGCTTAAAATTATGGGCATTCCTAGTTCCTTTTAGAGTTACGATTTTTTCAAGAATATTGGTAACGAACTCGGGGGATCAGTGGAGCTAGAAGAAGATACACTCAAGAGGAATACTGTCAATTTTTTTTCCGTATTGGAGTCAAAGGTGATTTTATGAAAATCCCGAGGGTTCTTATGGTTGAAGATGGGAACCGAAGATGGGCAACTACTCTAGAATGTGATTTTAGATATTCACCTAAAATTAAGGCATTAATATTGGAGTATCAGAGTTTCATTGATTCATTCAGTCAAAAAGGTCAAAAAAAAAATAAAAATCAAATTTTGAATTGTCCGACTATTCAGGCGCCAAACAAGTTAATTATAACAATTCAGGTTCGGAGATGGATAGGTCCAACAGTTCAGGCATGAGAGTTGATGTACTGGTCGAGCCTTATCCTGAATCATCTTTATATCCAATATGATGTCAAGTCAGAGACCTTTGCAAGGGTCACATCAGGGTCATGAAAATTGGATATTCATTCCTAAACCAAATCCAATTGGACCTTGTAATGCTGAGGTTGCTGCTACTATCAGTACACAATCTAAGCTATCTGGCGAAAAGACCATGAAGGCAGATAACCGTAACATAGATAAGCAGGTTACTAGTAAGGGAATTCAAACTGGTAATAATCCAATTGGACCTTGCAATGCTGAGGTTGCTGCTACTGTCAGTACACATCCTAAGCTACCCGGCGAAAAGACCATGGGGACAAATAACATTAACATAGATAAGCAGGTTACTAGTAAGGAAATTCACTATGGCGGGAATGGCAGCTATGCAAATGCATATTTTAATGTGCATTACTCTTCAACTGGTAGCGAAGTTGTAGCAACACAGTCTAGTGGTAACATTTAATGTACATGTGCCAGGGGTAATTATGTAAGAAATGATGTACAAGACAATACTATTATAAGGCATACTGGCATTGCAACCAGTTCCAATTGTAACCGACTAACTGTTGATGGAATAGAAGACACAGCCACATACCATTTCGTTCTGGATACAAGAGGAGTGAAAAGGAGGGGATACCGAGATATACCACCAACTTTTGAATTCGTGAACCTAGTTGATTAGGTTACTAGAACGATCTCACAAATCAATGTTCAAGCAACAACCCGAGTACAGTTCTTTGTTCAAGATTCGAATACTAACAAGAACAAGTTCTTGTAGATCTCAATAGAGATGGATTCACTCAAGGGTTAGAATCAACAAACTTGAATACTTTAATTATATAGGTCAGAGACAATATAATGCGGAAGGTAAAAGTAATGTAAGACACCATAATTTTTGTTTACTAGGAAACCGCTACCAGCAGAAAAACCCCGGGACCTAGTCCAGATTTGAACACACACAGTATTAAGAGAATACAGGCGCTAGCCTACTATCAGACTTCATAATGGAATATATCGAGACTGAATTAACCCTCCAAGCAACCCAACTACCGTTGTGATCCTACGTCTCTTGACTCCCGCAGAAGCCTACGCACCTTTTTACCCTTTACATGCCTAGAAGTTGCTCCACTTCCCTACGTGAAGACTAGCGCTACCCTAACTCTAACAAGACGTCTGGTTGTACTCGATTTGTCTTTCAACAAAGGATACGGTAGGTGATTTCCTTTAGACTTAAAGTCAAGGTTAATGGAAATCGATTTACTGAGTGTTAATACCAAAATATCGCTGGCCACGTGTCACTCTCTCGCGACTTGAAGGTACGATATAAAGATGAAGACGAACTACCAAATCCATTCCCAACGCACTTTACCTCATCACGAGGTATGGCGGGAACCGAAGGATATGATGAGCCTACACTAGCTAGGTCTGAGCATGAAGGACGCGTGTTGAAGCTGTTGCCTCCCAAGCCTATACTATGACGTAGGGATAGGGAAACGTGTCGATCACCTAAACATCATCATTACACGATAATATACTCATGGAACTTGCTATCTTACCCGTAAATAGCATTGGAATGAGTGATGTTGAAGGTTTCAGATAATTAGTACCATCATAAAACATATGTCGGAAAAACTGCAGACTCCGTTCTGCATCTTCTATTGCGTATTGTGATGGTTGAGGACGCCGGTAGAGTTTAGATACTTCAAGTGATATCTCCACCCCCGTGGTTATATACAAGGTGTTGCAGGACTAAGGCTACTCATTTAATCGTTGTTATTACTATCTTACTTATTATTGGTTGATGTATGATATGGGAAAATTAGTATCAACAGTTTGGCGCTAGAAACAGGGACCACTGTCCTTGTATAATCACAGTAGCAAGTTTTCAACAGATTTTGTAGCTTTTATTTGGTTATTCTCGCTATTTCAATATATTACGAAAATCACCAAATAATCTTTGTTTTTCGGTGAGATAAGCGTTTTTGAAAAATTAGATCTCTATGCGGAGGGAATCACACCATTTATTGGTGGATAAAAGTGACCCTGAAAAGAGAAAATTTTTTAACCCAAAAGTTAACAAACAAAAAAGAATATAAGCCAAATCGCCTACGGCGTGTAGTTTTGTTTTCTAAAACGAAGGATTTACTTTTAAAACATTTTCCACAGATTTTGTCATAGAATTTTAGAAGGGACCCATTTTCTACTTCCTGGAGAGACCAACTAACCATATCTTCTAGCACGTACGGAAGTACGAGGGATTTTTTCACACTAAGACACCATAGATTTCAGGAACGTAGCAGGGATTGCGAGAAACGAAGGACAAACCCAAAAGTCAAGAAGCATAAAGAAAATAGCGACAAAGGAGACAAGGTTTCACGGGAAGAAGCTCTACTCTGCAAAAAGAAGAAAGGCCAAGAACGAGCCGATGAGTCGTACAGAAGCTACAGGCCTGAAAGGGAATAGCCAGGCGAAGGAGGACAGAAACAGAAAAAAGGTAACAACCCAAGGAAGGCACGAAGAAAGTCCTAATATTACGACCCAGATGGAGAGGAAATGCCGAAGCAACTTGCATTGCTTAAAATTTGACATGAGCAAAGCCTCGGTGTTCACCTTAGAAGTAAAAATCCATGGGGGCACCAACGAAGGAGAACTGATCGTGACTCGGAAAAGAAACCGCGCCCAAACGAAGGAAGAGGAAGGAGCACCAATCAACGGCTGCAAAGTCAACACGAAGATGAAAGATAGGCGAACTACGGAGAGGTACCAGCCAGGAGCTAAGACAAAGAAGTCTAAGAGGCAAGAAAGCGAAGAAGGCACCAGCGGAAAGAAAAGCGTAGCAGGAGCGTCATACACAGTTCTCACACTAAAACCGTCGGAAATATTACGAAAAGAAGGGAGCAGATGCGACTTTGTTTACCCCTCCACACAAGAGGGAAACAAAAGGAGGACAAAGCCTTTCACAAAGATCACTGTGAGTATCACCAAACATGGGGGCATGACACCGACCATTGTCAGCATCTACGGAGTCCCATCGAAGGATACATAAGACGAGGAGAATTTGGCGAGTATGTGATTGTACCACGGAGATATTTTGCCCAAAACGTGGACGAAAATTATTATGAATCAGCAAACGAAGTATTGAACATATCCACGCCAAAGGGTGTGAACCACGAAGAAGATCGAACTAGTGCGGCGCCCTTAGTTGTGACAATGGCGATCCATGAACTGAATACCACGAAGGTGCTCATCGACGAAGGATACACACACAATATCTTATTCTATGAAAAGTTCTTGCGAATGGGGCTCAAAGATGAATGTATGAGCCCAACCATGGCATACATCCATGATGCCTACAGAGTTACAATGGCGACCAAAGGAGAAATAATGTTACAGGTAGAGATTGGGCATGTGAAAGCCCAAACAAAGTTCTTCGTTATCAATTCACCAACCCCTTACCATGCAATATTGGGGGAAGGATGGATCCACGAGATCGGCAGACAGATATCGGAATGCCCAAGGAACATAAAGTTCCCCACGGTATACGGAGAAATACAATTATGGAAAGAAACTTTGTTTTAATGCAGGAAGCGAAAGGAGATTAAAGCCACAACAAAAGACGACATCACGAAGGCACTAAGGCGGCATCAAACTTCAGATACGCGGCCTTCGAATATAGACATTTTAGGGGCAAGTGCAGTATTTTGCAGTTATTGCCACAGACAAGGAGCATACCTGCCGTACACAGGTCATCTCTAGGATCCTCATTAATATGTATGAGGCGAAACGTAAGAATTCGATTGATAGAGATACTCACACGCCGTAAACAGCGGGAGAGCCGATTTCCCGGACTGCTATCCTAGATTCCCTCTGGCCAAAGGTGTCGAAAGGTAGGGCCAGTCCAAGAAAACATGGGTAAACGAACTTACCTGAGGGGAGTAAAATCCTATCAACTTTGGGGTAAACGAACTTACCCCGAGATAATCGAACTTATCTCAGGGTTAAAACAGTAGCCTTAAGCTGTGGAGGACAATCAAACGCACTAAGGTATGGCAACAACAGAGTATATAATGAGGAATGGTGTATTGGTGAGCGAGGCCATCCTCGTCACCCACACCAAACAACAAAGTTCATAAAAGGGGCCGGAGCCATCTCCGACCCACCAACAAAAAAGTTCAAGCATCCACAATACCAACTAAACAGAAAAGAAAACAACTACACGAGTCCAATCATGACAAGCCAGATAAAGAAAAGAAAAGATCAAACATCAGGAACAACAACACGAGGAAGCCGTAGATTGAGACCGAGGTGCATGTCATTGAAGTGAACCTCCGCAACTGCAAATGTGCTATTGATAAACTCAGTAGATTCTTGGGCATATTGGCGAACCCGATCCTCGGCACGGGCAGTTGCTTGCTCATTTACACTCTCCTGGAGAGTCTGAAGTTGTTCACGAAGTTGTCCTGACTCTTCCATTAGGGATTGTTCGCGAGGGCCAAAGGAAACAATGGTGCCATCTCTCTCAGCAACCCGGCCTTCAGCTATTTTAGCTCTCTCAGAAAGATTATCAACTTGGGTTTGCAGTTTATGAATCTGCTCTTCCAACCCTGCAAGCAAAGATGATAAGATATCAGGAAAACCCAGCCGAGAAGAAGAAAGGAGGATAATAAGACAATTAAAAGCACATGCCCTAAGCTACCTTGGGCATGGCTTTGAGATATTTCAAGATTATGCTCTGCCTCTATACGTTGGGAGTCGGCCAGGGAAAATTCCTCAGACAATTGATCATAGTTCTTTTCCATGGTATTGAGCGAAGATTGCAGTGCCTCGTTGTCAGCTCTCAAAGTAATGTTAGCTGAATCAAGTCTATGTATTCGTTCAGAAAAATCCATAGCAGCTGAAACCGAAGCAAGGGAAGGTTGGGAAGACGAAGAGCCAGCTCCGGTAGCTTTCTGTTCCAGTTCTTTCACCCTAAGATACAATCTGTTCCTCTCTGCGTTGTCCGTTGCCCATTGTTTTTTCCGTTTCCTCAAAATCTTTTAGGGCATCGTCATATCGCCTCTGTTGAAGAGCGGCACGCTGGCCCAGTGTGCTAATCTCTTTCCTCAACTCCGCAACAAGCTTGTCTTTTAACCCCAGAGAATCTCGAAGATCATCCATTTCTCTCACTATCTCATTAGTGAAAGAACGAGAAGTCTTTATTTCAAGTTCAAGACCACAGTTTAAAGCTAAATATTTATCCTTCTTTATTTCAAGATGCCAAAGTTCTTGGTGGAATCTATTACAATCAACACGAAGGTCTTCAAAGAAGATGAGAGAAAGGAGAAGAGGATGAATGTTCTATTCCCATACAAGAACACACATACCAACAAGATGAAGAAATACACACAAAAGAAAGGAAAGATCTAAGTTACATGTGGATCTTCACATCTCTTGAGATAACAAGCATCAGACGAAGTTCGAGCTTTCTGAGCCCTTTCCTTGTCTGCCTGGGAAACATTCAAACTCTTCTTCAAATCTTCCAGTTCCTTTTCCAGTTCTGCCACCCTTGAAGATGAAGTAGCATTACGCTGAGAAAACCTCAACTCACTCAGACTCTTGACAGCACTATCACGGTTAGATACAATCTGTGAAGCATAATCCTCAAGCTGCGCACACTTGTCTAGAAAAAATTTCAACAATGGAGTAGCACATCGAACGAATAGAGACAACTGCAGATGAAAAACAAAAAGATTAAGTAACAACCTAAGGAAGAAACGAAGAAACATGGCAGAAAAGTTAAGAAATGAAACCCACCGAGTACAAGTTCAATTCAGGAAGAGAGCCAGACAATTGATTCACTATTTCCAGGGCCTTCTCCAATGAGGGAATGGGACCAACGACAAGAGGATGAGAAGGGTCAAGAAGGCAGCCCAACATATTTTCCACTTGGGACTCCAAGGTCTGCTCCAACTGCGATCTCTCCACATGACTCATCAACAGAGCATTTGCAAAAGAAACATGCGACGGAGATCTCAAACAGCGTGCAAACAATACTTCGTCTGACTCCATCAGAAGCGGAGACTTATCAGACGTAGAAGCAGTCGCCGGAGCAGCAGAAAAAACAACAATTGGAGCAGGAGAAACTACCTTGAACAACGAGGAAGTACCCAATGCTCCACTAAAAGGAGTAACAGGAATAGCAGAGGAGGTACTAACACTCAGCAACGGAGAAACACCAACCGGACCCGGAGGAGCAGAATCAGCCCAAGACAAACGAGGAAACCCAAATAACGGAGTACCCACCACTCCAGGAGACGAAGTAGGCAAAGTGGCCAAAGGAGTACCCGCCATGCCTAAAGACGAAGCAGGCAAAGTAGCCAACGGAGTACGCTGTAAAGGATTACTCATACATCCTTCCACTTTACTTTTTTTTCTCTCACCCTCAGAGGTCAGGTCAATAGGCTGATCGGCATTACCCGAACCAGTACCAAAATCAACATCACCACTACCCCCGACGTTATCCTCACTTCTCGGCTTCCGAGAACTCACGTCAGCACCCATACCCCCACCATACGAATGCCTGGACGATGCACTCTCATCATCATCATCGCCATCAACAAAATCACCCTCCAACCCTTCGTTGGGAGGGCTACCACCAGTACTCTGTTCTTCATCTTCACCAAGCTTTTTCAAGGAACGTCTCTTCGGATACAATAACACACACCGATTTTCCAAAGTTATGGCTTCAGGGGGAAAACATTCACAAATCACAAACACAAAAGACAAAATCAAAATGAAGCAGAACCATCCTCTTTCCCCGAAGTAGACACGTCACCTTTGTTAGCTCTAGATTTCCTTTTCCGAGGTACGGTCGAAGACTCCTTGTTAAACACCCAAGCAATGAAATTACGATATTCCTCAGGAAGTTCGGACAAAGACCTGGGAACTCTATTCCCCGAAGCATCAATCTTGAAACCAGCAAGCCAAGGACCCACGAGCTTCAGCGGAGTACGCATCCATCTACGGTCATGGTCAAGACGAATCCTTTGTTCTATCGGAAAGACATCCTCGTCACGACCAGGAATTGTAGTACGATCTACATCATCGCTATCAGGCAGCAACGAAGGGATTCCCGAACTCCTAAGGCGACGAGGACCCACACACCATGGAAGAATATTTGAAGATTGAATGGCATCACCCCACTTGGCATTAAAATTAGCAGGAGTATAGAACGAAGGATCATCATTAACAGGAGGGGCAAAAGGATTATAGCAACTTATCCGCGACTTACCCTTGCTACGAAGCCAGCACTCATGAAGGATTCTAAGGAAATTTCCGCTATACTGGAAGATTCTCGGATAAAACTCTTCGGGGGATTTTGGCGACGCGACAGTACATCAAAGAAGAAGGGATCGTCAGGGTTGAACAAAGGAAGAACTAATCCAGCAGCAAGTTGGCCTACCGTGGTAAGAAGAGTATTCTCGTCAAAAGGAAAGTTGGCAATCATGTGCTCAGTCAAAACATCTGTGACTCCGTAGTGTTCTATCGTGAAACCCTCGAGAGAATAAGTGCTTCTAATCTCCTCGAGAGGAACATCACTATAACTATCTGCATCCGAAGGTACGAGCCGTAATATCTCATAATAAGGAGTAGTGGTATCAACCACCTCAACTGAAGCAGCCGGTGACGAAGTATCAGATTTAGACTTCGAACTTTTCGATTTCTTTCTCGTCATAGATCTGAGAAGACAACACAAGGATACACGAAGGGTAAGAACGAATGAAGAAGATGAGAATAAATCATCATGCACAAGGAACAAAGTAAATCAACACCAAGCATAATCAATCATCACCGTGGAAAAATACGAACCAAGCAGATCAGCGGCAGCAGAAGGTAAAGAAGCCATGAAAAGAAAAGGAAGTAGTAAAGATAGAGAAGAGTTACCCAAAGAGAGGAACCGGCAACTCCACCAAGGGAAGAGAAGACAAGAACCGATCAACAGCACCCACCGGAGGAAAATAACCAGGATCAAAGAGAAAATCCTTAACCGACAGAGGAGAAGAAAATACCTCTTAAATCAGAGAAAACAGAGAGAAGAAATAAGGAAGAAGAAGTTAAAACCCAGATTCTCCCCCTGGTACTTATATCCTCGAGGAATAATTAGTAAATGACGCAAGAATCAAGACGAAATCTCTCACACGATCTAAGGGTGGGACCACATCTTAAAGACATGAGAAAGTGGCGGCAGAAAGCAGAGGGTTTTCTTCCGAAATTACCCTTGGTAATAACCGAAAGAAAAGGGGCAAACGGTTAATACCAAAATATCGCTGGCCATGTGTCACTCTCTCGTGACTTGAAGGTACGATATAAAGATGAAGACGAACTACCAAATCCATTCCCAACGCACTTTACCTCATCACGAGGTATGCCGGGACCGAAGGATATGATGAGCCTACACTAGCTAGGTCTGAGCATGAAGGACGCGTGTTGAAGCCGTTGCCTCACAAGCCTATACTACGACTTAGGGATAAGGAAACGTGTCGATCACCCAGCGGTTACTCAAGCAGCGATGAGTCATCAAAGGATAAGAACAAGCGCATCGAGAACATCGAAGAAGTAAGACAACAAAGATAGACTTCACATGAGATGTGTCGACCACCGGGTGGATAATTGAGGCGGTGGAAGAAATCCAGCTGTATATGAGGAACATCGAAGAAAGAAGGAACCGAAGGTAGCAAAAACGAATTAACTCCACAAACTACTATAAATACCCCACTCCACTGAGAGAGA
>JAJJMA010012674.1:0-20489 GCA_023529015.1 Papaver nudicaule | reverse complement strand
GAAAAGTATGAATATTAATGGCATCATTGCCTTTCCCCGAGGATGTATGCATATAATGTGCTGAACCTCGTTATATCAGTGTGTTATATACTACTTTAGCGTTAATTGGTCCAAAGGATTTGATCTCTCCCATATGAAGATCACCTAAACATCATCATTACACGATAGTGTACTCATGGAACTTGCTATCTTACCCGTAAATAACATTGGAATGAGTGATGTTGAAGGTTTCAGATAATTAGTACTGTGATAATCAGCAAGCAGGTCAATGACTATAGACTAGTCAATTAACATTTACGCCACCTTATGTTAGATAACTTAATTTGAGTATTAATTAGAGATTAAAATTGAAATAATAATTTGGGATATTCGTTAGCACTATTAGAAAGATCACGCAAAAATATGCAAAATGGACTATTAGAATGCTTTTTTTTCCGGATGCCGGACGAGAAAGATACGCCACTCGAAACAGGGAGTCGATATCGGTAAGGCTGGACCATAGGCTTGACCAGATTTAACTACTACCAAATTAACTACTATTACTAAATTAATTGTAGTTTTATTAGTATAATTATAATTAGAATAATCTTAATATAAATTAGTTAATATTTAATTAGTATTAGATGAAAAGAAGAATTAACTTAATTAAATAATAAATGTATTTTTTTTTTTTGGTAAAGGGGTCCCATATTTTATTGATAGCAAAGAAGAAAGGAAAACAAAAAGCTAACATGGCTCACCAGACATGCCTGGTGAGCCTTCAGAAATCCAAAAAAACAAGCTAACAAACCAACGAGCTTTAAAGCTCCATTAAAACCTATAGTAGTAATGGCCTGGCCATTCTACATTATTAAGAAAATCAGGACGTCCCACAAACTCTTCCAACTGACCCATTACTAACCCCTTGGCTCTCTTAGCCATTGTATCAGCAGCAAAATTAACTTCCCTATACGTATGTTCAAAGGTCATCTGCTGGTAATATTTCTTCAATTCTAGCCATCTTCTTTGCATATACCATGGCACAGAGCCATTATTAAAAGCACACATCACACCTGCTGAGTCTGATCTCACTCGAATCTTCATGTATGGCCATCTTCTAGCCCATTCCAAACCATAGATTACCGCATACACCTCAGCCAAGTAGTTAGTATTGATCCCTAGGCCAACACTCAGCGCACCAAGGACCTCAGAAGCTACATTCCTTGCTACTACACCAGCCCCAGAAGGGCCAGGATTATATGTTGTTGCTCCGTCACAACAGATGAGCAATTCATCATCATCAGGTGGTTTGAACTCGCATTCAATGGGAATTTTCTGACGGAAGTCTCTGTGCTTAACTCCAAAGAAGTCAGCCACTCTCTTGTCCTCAATTCTGTTGTGCATAGCACTCTTCAAGCGGATGGAGTTATTCGAAATAATACTGCACACTCTTGCTTTAAACTGTATCCAGTGTATCTTCTTGCCTGCCATCTTCATCATGTTACGTTTTCTCCACAGCTCAACTCTTACTGTAATCATTGCATTCAACCATAGTTCCCGGATCATCATACTCCTTCCTTCTGAATTTTCCCATGAAATAATCAGGCTTCTGTCAGGAACAATTTGAAAGATAGACTCTAACCAGTCATAGGCTCTTTGGGCGAAAGCACAATCCCACATCAGATGCTTTAGGCTTTCCTTATCCCGCCTGCAGTTAAGGCAAATTGACATGCAGACAGATTGCGTTAGCCAGGCTATTTTGTCATCAGTTGCACAGCATGATTCATGCATAAGCTTCCAGTAGTTAGCTGACATAGTCGGATGGTTGCATCTCCTCCAAACCAGCTTTGCTTCAGGCATTTCATTCGGATATACACCCAACCCCTGACGTAAGTATATGCGTGCAGACTTGGTTGTAAACTTACCATCCTTTTCCAAAGTCCAAACCCTCCTGTCTTCTTCTTCCAGGACTGGTTTTGGTATTTCGTTCATACGAATTCCATCTGCTTCCATGGCTTCTACGTGGTTCTCTCTGAAAGACCACTCCCCTTCCCTCGTAATGATAGCATTCACTCTGCCCAGATGTGTATTCTTGGCCTCTTCAGTCAGATCAAGGATTTCTGCCAAAGTTTTACTTCCAAACCATCTGTCATAAAACAGTGATGTTTCTCTTCCATTACCAATGAGTACTCTAGTATTCTTCTCTACTTCTTCGTATATCCATCTAATTCCCCCTCTAATGGTTGTCCGCATTTTGTAAAGAATCAGTTCACCATTGAGTCTCAGAAACTTTGCTCGCATAAACCTCGCCCATTTCTGTTTTGACGTCCTTATATTCCACCAAAGCTTCATTAGCATTGCCTTGTTCATGACTTCCAGCTGAGTAATGCCCAGACCACCGTGAGATAAGGGACTGCAGACCTTATCGAATGCGACAACAAATGTTTTCCTCTTCTCTGCATCTCCCGTCCATAAGAAGTTTTTGATAGCAGTTTCACATCTTATAATACAATCCCTTGGCCATCTATAGACAACCATGGTGTGAATTGAGTAACTAGATATAACGTGTCTCACAAGGATGACACGATCTTCAAATGACAGCATTCTGCCCTTCCATGCCGCAAGCTTGTAAATAATAAATGTAAGGATTAGTCATGAGTGGGCAGGTGTCAGTTGCTCTTTAGTGTTAGGTGTTATGTTTAATATTATCTAATTTTTAGCTTATCCCTTTAAATTCTTAAATATCCTTCTTATGGTTTTGTTCGAGGAAAATAGGGAGAGGTGAGGTAGCGGTGAGTGATGAGTTCATGGAATTGGTGTATGCAAGTGAAACAGTAGAGAAGAATTGATCTTCATGATGATTGTGGGGTTATATATAGTATAGTGGTTTGAATTTGAAAGAGTAGTAGTGAGTTTGAGAGGGATCGTGAGAAATATTTAGTGGTCAAGCCGGTGTTGATCAACTAGAGTTTGTAGGTGTGAGTGGGATTGGGGAAAATGGAATAAATAAGAAGTGGTAATGGAACTCAGTGCGAGTATCGGTGACGGTATAGGAATTAGAAACATGGTGTGTGGTCGATGCTGTTGCATATGGGTAATTAATTATCTTACACTCCATTTTGTTACCATTTTGTTAGCTATGTAGGTTGGTTCTTTTTTTACATTTGTTGGAGAATACAAATTGGCATTTAAGATAACTACCTAATATTGTTAAGGAGTAGAAATTATAGATGATACTGTGATAAGGTTGTTGGAATGTGATGATAAGCCATATCTAGATTTTGGTTGTAGCATGAAAATAGGGTTGTTCTGTTAGAAAAGTTAGCTAGCTGAATATTTTGGGGAATGAGTGGTAGGATATTTGAAGCCATTTTAAAGGAAGGTGATGGCTACTGATTAACACTGTATTATTAAGATTTAATTGGATGCATTAGTTAAGTTTAATGGGAAAGGTGAGAACATTTGGGCTTGGGCCTTTTGTTAGAAATTAGGAGCTAGAGGCTTAGAGTCCATTAGTATTTGGGTTAGTGTATACGAATGATTTCCTCTTAATTACTTGTGCTCGTCTTATAAAGTGTCTATGTTTAATATTTAGTCGGATGCGTCAATGACAAGTGAACCAGATGGTGGGTATGCAGTAGGTGGACTGATCATTCAATCAAGGTGGAACTCTTGTACCTTTCTCGTAATCATTTAGTAGTTTACATTTCGAACCTCATCATGTTGTGTGTACTTGGTTGAGCATGTTGTTTGATATGCGTCTTCGGTTCCCCCGCGTGGAGTGCCTGTGGGACGACCACAGATCCTCGCTAAGTCGATTAGCACGGGAAGTGCAATATTACTATTTAGCACGGGAAGTGTAATATTATTACTCTTTATGTTATAACCTAATTTACGTCTTAATAGCACGGGAAGTGCAATATTACTATTCAGCACGGGAAGTGTAAATATTATATCTAAAGTATCTGGGGGAATTAGTCGTATGCATATCATCATTGGTTGATCGCAGAAGGTTGTAGTATGGGATGCAATCTCTGCACCTTTCTTTTCCTAACATGTTATGTTATAATATGATGACTTGCTGAGTGTTGGGTGTAAAAGGTGTTACTGCTTCTTTAGTAGAACTGTAAAGCATGCTAATGATTACTTGAGTGATGCATCTGTTTCCACTGAGCACCCCTTTGGGATGATGTGCTCACTTGTTTCCACTTCAATTTCAGTTTTCAGAAGAGATGGTGCACGAGAAGAGTTTCGTTCGTAGTTCAACGCTTAATCGAGTTAAAGGTCTTTGTGTATTCTCTTATATCTGTATTCTCTGTGAAATTGTAACAACAACACATTATCATATTTATAACACTTGAGAGGTTTCGGTTATGTAAAATAGAGTGATGGGTTTCTCTTAAAATTCTTCTGTAATTAGGTATTTTGATTAGATGATTGGGTTTTCTCAACGCCTCTTAGTGTAGACTGTAAGCAGGTGATTTAGGGTGGGCGTTACATGTACCATCATAAAACATATGTTGGAAAAACTGCAGACTCCGTTCTACATCTTCTATTGCGTATTGTGATGGTTGAGGACGCCAGTAGAGTTTAGATACTTCAAGTGATATCTCCACCCCCGTGGTTATATCCGAGGTGTTGCAGGACTAAGGCTACTCATTTAATCGTTGTTATTACTATCTTACTTATTATTGGTTGATGTATGATATGGGAAAATTAGTATCAACAATGAGTAGGGCTTATTGATCTAGCTTAAACAGTTTTACTTCGTAACACGCGATAAATTAGTATTAAACCTAGTTCGTGAATTGTGTTATGGAGCTTCTAGGACTTAAAACACCCAGTGCATCCTTACGAAGGTTCTATCAAATCTTTGGTCCTTTTTGATAGAATTGACCACAACAAAACAAACGACATAAGATACATGATAAGGAATATTAATTCCGACCTCTGCTTCACGAGCCTCAAGTGAAGTCTTTCAAATATTCGTAGTGCAAGAAAAGGACTTCGAGATGACGACCAACCTTTAAGCAAGGATGCACAAATGTGTAGAGGATTGGTTTGTATCTTGCTGAAGGTCATCTATTTATATTGATCGTCAAGGGAGGCTTTGCTCTAAAGTTAGGCAACCTTGAGTAGGGATCAAGCAAGTTTCCGAACTTAGAAAAGTCCATAGGCTTTCAATGAGGTCCAGCTCAATCTTTTTCTAACCCGTTGGTAAAAACAAAGGCCGTGAGAAGACTTGCATCGATCAAGTCGAAGGATAACATTGTGGACATGAGCTCCATGGCCTTATTGTGAACGAGTTCGAAAATCGATTCACAAAAGAAAAAAAACTCAATATAGAAGTTTTTATCCATGGCTTATATGAACGCGTTCATGTGCTGTTTTTCTGAGTTTCGGAGTTTCCTGACTTATATGAACGCGTTCATGAAAAACTGCCGAGTTCAGGAATTTCACTGTTCAACATATGAACGCGTACGCTGTTCAGGTGTAATTCAATACTAGCTCTATTCCCACATTCTACTTACGCATTGATCACTTAGTGATCTAAATGCTTTAGAGAACTAGTCTCTGATCCTTCGAGATTACTATAAACAATATAATCGACTATTTCTGTGTTGGTATAAAATCTGCAAGGAGATTTTATACCTAAAATCCATTAGATCAAGATGTAAGAACAACAATTTAAAGAGCAATACTAGTGTATATCTAGTTATCAAGACAATTTAGAACTACAACGATGAAGACCTATGCATCTGAATAATAAAGTAAAACTCGAATGTTCATTAATATCAATTGTTTCTCTGGCTAATACTACATGATATTGTGCTTCAAGACCTGAGGAGATTCAATACTAACCTAGTCTCACTCACACGCCTTTAGCCTTCACAAAAATCCAACCCTTACAACTGAGCTCGAGCTCGCCTTATATAGAACGAGTTACAAATAGATTACAACTAATAAGGCAAAATACACAATCGTGGAGGTGTCAGATGTTGTCGAGTAAGTCGGTGGCCTTCGAGATGTCCTCGAGACAATTACTTCGAGGCTCTTCACTTCGAGAATACCAGCTTACGAGTTTTCCGTAATCGAGCTCATTTCCCTTCGATGACGTCCAGGCTGTCTTCCACTACAGGCACATCTTTCCAGATATTTGATTGGGACGACTCACTGCTGTACGAGATCTTCTCAGGTTCTATTCCATGCTTCGCGGTCCTGTGCATGCCATCCTGCTTCCGTTCTAAGATCCTAACACGTGTCTCGATGGTTTTATCCCCTACAGTTTGCCTCTTTCCTTATTCGAAGATTGAAGATGTTCGAAGAAGGAAACTCTGGTATTCTCTTCTCCTTAATACGTGTCCAGTCTTTATTTCCATAACTGACACGCGTAGCTTTGAATGTTTTCGAAACCGTCGCCTTCTTTTTACCTTCTGACTTGCTATGCTGGTTCGGGCTCTTCTCTTATTTAAACCCGTCTTCCCCCTCCTTTGAAACTTTATTTTCTTCTCTTCTAAGTTCTCATCCTTCGCTGCTCCTTCTCGCATTTGTTTTCCGCCTTGCTTTTCTCTCTTTTAATCATGGTGAGTTTTGATTGATTATTTTGTACTATGTTTTCTGATTCTTTCTTTGGACTGATTTTTTCTGCTACTGTGTTTCAGGCTCCAAAGAAGTATGTGGTTTCTCAAGAACTAACTGCTCCGAAAAAGATGGTGGATTCCAAACTTCCTTTGGATGAAAGAGCTACACTTTTTGGGTTCAATGCAGAACTTTTTCCTTATACGGAGTTTGACGCTGGTGTTCCCTTGTCTCTTGATCTTCTTCTTAAACACAACGGCAGTGCTAGCCGGATTACAATTACCGACGAGCAGTTAGGAGCCGACCTTCCCATTCCCATGTATAATCCAAAAAATCCTTTGTTCTACGAAAATTTATTCCCGGATTTCCCCTCCCCGTGGTGTGATGCAGTTAACCTGCAATTCTATCCGATTGATTAGCGACTGGGTGGCTCGCTCGGAAGGTAGATTGAACTACTATGACAAGCTTCCGGAGTGCTCGAATCTTCCTGAATTTTGGACTGCTAATAAATTTTTTAATCACTATAAAGTTAGGTTTGGTTTGAATAACGAAGTTGCTCCCTGGGGCGTTGGGTTCGGAAAGATTCCTGGAGGGTTTCATGTTCTCGATAACGTAGATCCCACCGGCTCGTCAACAAATACTATGCTCTGCCACTCCAGCGATGAGGCGTGGTTTACGAAGCCAGTACTCATCGAAGGTCCCGTCCTTTACGGCTATGCTGATGAGGAAAGAAGGATCGAGCGCACAAGCTTTGAAGGCGACCATTCTTTCCCTGTCGTCAAATACTACTTGATGCATTTTTCCGAGAAATAACAGAAGGATTCTCGGGACCGTATTACCGCTTATAAAGCGAAGGTATGCTTATCTTCAACTTTAATCTCCACATTCTTCTTGAGTTGTTTTCTTACGTCCTGCTTTTTCTTTAGAAGGAACAGGAAAAAGGGTCGGGCCAAGAGCAAGATGGTGATTCGAAGAAAAGGAAAAGAAAATCTGGTCGAGCCAATGCTGGGAAGTAGGCAAGTGGTCAGGTAGCAAACAAAACCTGCCTCAGCTATGCTATGGGAATGAATACCTGCCTCTGTTTGTTCCCTGATGAATTGGGTACTTTTCAGCAGAGTAATAATTTATGGTGGCGAAGGGACTATGGCTTTCTGTATTGAAGATCCCACACGTAAGAAGGTTGCAAGAGGAGGTCAAGTACAGGATGGCGATGCGAAGGAAGGCACTTCAAAGGAAGGTATTTCGAAGGGATACTCTACGAGGGCCTCTACTAAAAAGGGGGTGGAATCTTCGAAGGAGCTGTCGAAGAGATCGACGATGAAGAAACCGAAGAGGATGAATAAGTTTTTAAGTCCCTTCGTGCACCGAAGTGAAGTAGGGGAGAGTCTCCTCCCAAGCAGCCTTCGAAGAAACCTTTGCCGGAGTCCTCTCGGAATGCCGATGATACTACGAAGAAGGTCACTGCCTCTTCTACCACGACTGCCTCAACTGCCTCAGCTGCTGAATTTGAATCGAGTCTTCCTCTTTCTGGAGTGAATTTGAATTTGTATGGGACTAATCAGTCGTTAATTGATGTTTCCATATTGCGACAATCTGTACCTTTCGTTGGTGGTCCATCAGTGCCTCTAAGCTTTTCCCATAGGTCTTACTCCGAGAAGGAAGTTAGGAGATTCATGGATAACTGTTCCCGAGCTGGCCCCTTTGCTCAAGACATTGCTGATCATATGAAGGCTTATGCCAAGGATCATTTAAAGATCAAGCTCGATGCAGGTCTCGCGGACTTTATGTCACAAGATTTTTCCTGGGTTTGGGATATGAAGACTCTGGACTCGGAATGGGCCAAACACCAGGCTTTCTTCGATGGGGTAAGTATCTTGCTTTGTCAGTTAGGGTTTTACTTTCCTCCATTGTTGATAACCTTATGCTTTTTGCAGTCGTACCATCATGGCATGTATTTGCTCAATCTATCTAGGGCACAAGGGAAAGAGATTGCTCGTCGGAGAGTTGGTGAGCATTCATCGTGAGAAAGATGACGTTACTGCTGAACTTGTGAAAGCCAGAGGTAAATTAATGGCGAGTTTAAGAATTTTGTGGGTTTCGTTTTTATTGTTGTAGACTTGTAGTAACAATCTTGCTGTTTTTGGCGAATAGGCTTTGTGGCTGATTTGGCAAAGCATCTCGGTGTTGCTATTGAGGAGCGAGATGCCCATTCTGCTAGCTTGAAAGTTCAAACGGAGCTGGTTTCAAAGCTTAAGTTGGAATTGAAGAAGAAGGAGGAGAAATGCGTCTTGCTTAAGAAGAATCATGAAACTGTTTTAGGCAACAAGGATGAGGACATAAATCTGCTCAATAAAAAGGTTGCTTAGCTAAATTAACACATTGATGACGAACCGAAGAGAACATCGGTTTTTAGCCGCAATCACACTCGTGAACTCTTTAGGAGCTTTGGATGAAACCAATGATGTACCCTAATGCCATGGATGACCCCGATGCTATATTGGAGTCTGATGAAGATTTGATTTCTCCTGATAGGGTTCAAGTTATTGTACAAGAGATGATAGATAGGAGGTCTGCTAGCGAAGAGTCCGAGAGGAAGCGAGTGTCGAGGATGAAAGCGAGGAGGATGATGAGGGGAGTGAAGGGGAATGCAATGGTGATGAAGAAGTTAAGGTAGGAGGGGAAAATGAGGGCGAGAAGCTAACTGGGGAAAGAGAGTTGGTAGGGGTGGAAGAAATGGGGGGCGAGAAGCCGATAGGCGAATATATAGAGATGAAGGATAAGAAAGAAGATAATCAGGGTCATGAGTTTCAGACTGAAAAATCTGAAGAGAACATTGCTGAGAATGCCAATAAAACTGATGGTGGTGATGATGGTAAAGGTACTGACCCAAAAAGTCAAAGTACCGCATGAAATGATGAGGAAATTCCCAGTGCTGATGATACGCAAGTGGAGGAGGTTGCTGAAGATACTGCTATCTAGATTTGGAAACCTTAATTCGGTTTTATTCATATGTATTCTAGAATCCGAAACCTAACATTTGGTTTCTGCTAAACAAGATGTAGAGTTCGAAACCTAAATATGGTTATCTCAGAAAATGTATATCGAAGTTCAAACTCTATCTTTTTGTTTGTGCCTCAACGAATTGATGATTTGATATTCTCAGTTTGAAGTTTGAATTTGTTCATCTTCAATATACAACTAAGTTTGTTTAGGTCATCATTATAAATATGGTTCATCGCTCTTGTTAGTTGACACATGATTTCTAATCAATACTGTATGTGATTAAATCGTCGTATTATACACTACATGATCAAACACCGATTGAGTATTCTACTGGTGTTTGATGTGAATTCTTGGATATCATTAAAGTGATCATCTACATTAAAATCGTGAATTCACGAGGAACAACATTGCTATTACTCGAAGAATTATACATGATACTTCCATGGTATATCTTTATTGTATGATTCGTAATGTCCTTGAACCTACGTGTTCACTTAAGCATAACACACAAAGATTGTCCATGTCTGCCATGATACATTGTTCTAACGGTAGCCACATTGGACCTGATCCCACTTACCTAAGATCAATCTGACTCGTCCAACAATGCTTTGGAAGTGATGTCGACATTATCAAAGCTGATGACGATATTCAGAAGTAATAATACCGTAAGATGATTTTCGAATCCAAGGACACGAATTTCGAATTGAACTCTATCCCGGGGAGTATATTTGGTAAGCACCATATTTCGAATTAATGAAATATCCAAATATATCTTATTGAGTATTATTTGCTTTGAATCCTTTAATGGAATATCTTTTGTTAAATGTAAAAATGATAAAGTATTAGATTTCTTAAATGCAATGAATCTATATAGGGAATTTCGAACTTATTAGAAATGTGCTTTAAAGATTTTCGAAATTATTGTGCCTCATTTCAAAGCTAAGCCTTGGTCATATAAATAGGAGTTGGTATCACTCCTAAAAGCTTTGGCCCTCTACCAAGTTTCATTCTTCGAAAAAGTAAGCTTGTGATACTCGCTATTCCTTTCAGTACATTTGAGATTTTGGTTTCCGTCTGGATTAGTGTGAAAGTATTCTCTTGGGGATCGAGAAGCCTAGAAGTATCTCTTCAGGGAAACTACTTTATGTTTGATAATCTTCTTTGTATTGTACTTATGTTCTATTCTATCATGGCTATCAAAGTCTTACGATCTTGTTTATTCTAAGGTCCTTCTGTTCTGATATAAGGTCACTCAAGATCGTTTTGTTGGTATAAAATCTGCATGCAGACCTTATACCTAACAGCCATCAGATCATATACACAACTTAACATTTTAACGAGTAATACTATCAAGTAACAAGATATCGAATCAGGCTAACACTATATCGATGAGGATTAAAGCAAAGTAAATGACGAAGTGAAGAACAAATATCCATTAATGTAAAATGTTTCTCTGGCTAATGCTACATGGACATTGCGCTAAAGACCTGAGGAGATTTTATACCCACCTAGTCTCACTCACACACCTAAAGACTTATCAAAAATACTGTACAACCCTTTACACTGAGCTCGAGCTCGCCTTTTATAGATCGAATTACAAATGAGTTACAGCTAATAAGACAAAATACACAATCGTGGAGGTGTCAGTAGTTGTCGAGTAAGTCGGTGGTCTTCGATATGTTCTCGAGATAATTACTTCGAGACTCTTCATCTCGAGAACGTTAGCTTACGAGTCTTCCGCCATCGAGCTCAGTTCCCTTCGATGTCTTACAGGCTGTCTTCCACTACAGGCACATCTTTCCAGATATTCGATTGGGAAGACTCACTGCTGTACGAGATCTTCTCGGGTTCTATTCCCTGCTTCGCGGTCTTATGCTTGTCATCCTACTTCCGTCCCAAGATCCTGACACGTGTCTCGATGGTCTTATCCCCTTACAGTTTGCCTCTTTCCTTATTCGAAGATTGGAGATATTCGAAGAAGGAAACTTCTGGTATTCCCTGTTCCTCGACACGTGTCCAGCCTTTAATTTCATATCTGACACACGTGACTTTGAATGTTTTCGAAACCGTCGCCTTCTTTTTACCTTCTGACTTGCTATGCCGGTTCAGACTCTTTTCTTATTTAAACCTATCTTCTCCCTCCTTTGAAACTTTATTTCCATCCTCCAATTTTATTTTCTTCCAAATTATCTTCCCTCCCTGCTCCTCTTTGTCTTATGTCGTACCTTTCTCTCTATTAATCAAGGTGAGTTTTGATTAATTCTTCTTGCATTCGTTTCTGATTCTTTTCCTGAACTGATTTTTTCTGCTACTATGTTTCAGGCTCCCAAGAAGGTAATCTCTAAGGAACAAACTGCTCTCAGAAAGATGGTGGATTCCAAACTGCCTTGGGATGAAAGATCTAAACTCCCTGGGTTCAACGCATAACTTTTTCCTTATACAGAGCTTGACGCCGGTGTTCCCTTGTCC
This sequence comes from Papaver nudicaule, assembly GCA_023529015.1. Classification (NCBI taxonomy): domain Eukaryota; kingdom Viridiplantae; phylum Streptophyta; class Magnoliopsida; order Ranunculales; family Papaveraceae; genus Papaver; species Papaver nudicaule. The sequence goes on along the minus strand of JAJJMA010012674.1, from coordinate 8,459 downwards.
CATGATCTTCTTCTTAAACACGACTGCAGTGCTAGCCGGATTATAGTTACTGGCGAGCAGTTAGGCGCCGACCTTCCCATTTCCTTTTATAATCCAAAGAATCCTTTGTTCTACGAGATTTACTCCCGGATTACTCCTCCCCGTGGTGTGATGCAATTAACCTGCAATTCTATTCGATTGATTAGCGAGTGGGTGGCTCGCTCGGAAGGTAGATCGAACTATTATGACAAGCTTCCAAAGTGCTAGAATCCTCATGAATTTTGGACTGCCGACAACTTTTTTAATCACTATAAAGATAGGTTTGGTTTGAATAAGGAAGCTGCTCCCTGGGGCGTTGGGTTCGGAAAGACCTGGTAGGCTTCATGTTCTCGATGACGTAGATCCCGTCGGCTCGTCCACGAATACACTGCTCCGTCACTCTAGCGATGAGGTGTGTTTTACGAAGCCAATACTCATCGAAGGCCCCATCCTTTACAGCTATGTTGATGAGGAAAAAATGATCGAGCGCACAGGCTTTGAAGGCGACCATTCTTTCCCTGTTGTCAAATACTACTTGATGCATTTTTCCGAGAAAGAACAGAAGGATTCTCGGGCTCGTATTGCCGCTTATCAAACGAAGGTATGCTTATCATTTACTTTAGCCTCAACATTCTTCGTGAGTTGTTTTCTTATGTTCTGCTTTTCTTCATAAGGGACAGGAAAAAGAGCCGGATCAAGAGCAAGATGGTGCTTCGAAGAAAATGAACAGAAAATCCAGTCGAACCGATGCTGGGAAGGAGGCAAGTGGTCAGGTAATAAACACAACCTGCCTCAGCTATGCCATGGGTATGAATACCTGCCTCTGTTTGTTCCCTGGCGAATTGGCTACTTTTCAGCAGAGTAAAATAATTTCTAGTGGCAAAGGGACTATGGATTTCTGTATTGGAGATCCCACTCGTAAGAAGGTTGCAAAAGAAGGTCAAGTAAAGGATGGCGATGCGAAGGAAGGCACTTCGAAGGAAGGTATTTCGAAGGGATACTCTACGAGGTCCTCTACTAAAAGGAGTGAGAAATCCTCTAAAGGAAGGTATCGAAGAGTTTGAAGATGATGAAACTGAAGAGGATGAAAAAAAATTTAGGCTCTCTCGTCGACCAAAGAGATGTAAGGTAGAGTCTCCTCCCAAGCAGTCTTCGAAGAATCCTTTACCATGATCCTCTCGAAATGTGAGTGATGCTAGTTGCCTCTGCTACCATGACTGCCTCAACTGCTAATTTTGAATCAAGTCTGCCTCTTTCTGGAGTGAATATGGATGTGTATGGGACTAATTAGTCATTGATTGATGCTTCCACATTGCGACAATACGTAACTTTCGTTGGTGGTCCATCAGTACCTCTAAGCTTTTCCCATAGGTCTTACTCCGAGGAGGAAGTTAGGAAATTCATGGATAACTGTTCCCGATCTGGCCCCTTTGCTCAAGACATTGTTGATCATATGAAGGCTTATGCCAAGGATCATTTAAAGATCAAGCTCAATGCAGGTCTCGCGGACTTTATGTCACAAGCTTTTTCTGGGGTTTTGGATATGAAGACTTTGGACTCGGAATAGGCCAAGCACCAGGCTTTCTTCGAGGGGGTAAGTATCTTGTTTTGTCAGTTAGGGTTTTACTTGCCTCTGCTGTTGCTAACATTATGTTTTTTTGCATTCGTACCATCAAGGCATGTATCTGTTGAATCTATCTAGAGCACAAGGGAAGGATATTGCTCGCCTTGATGGAGAGTTGGTGAGCATTCGTCATGAGAAGGATGACGTTACCGCTGAACTTGTGAAGGCTAGGGGTAAGGCGAAACCGAGTTTAAAAGCTTTTGCAAGTTTCATTTTTATTGTTGTGATGCCGACTTGTTGTTGTTTGTGAATAGGCTTTGTGGCTGATTTCGGGAAGAAACTCGGTGTTGTTGGTGAAGAGCGAGATACCCACTTTGCGAACTTGAAAGTCCAAACTGAGTTGGTTTCAAAGCTTCAATTATCTTTGAAGAAGAAAGTGGAAGAATGCTCCTTACCAAAGAAAAATCATGAAGCTGTTTTAGGTAACAAGGATGAAGAGATAAATCTTCTTAAGGGGCAGATTGCTTCGCTAAATCAGCACATTGATGGTGAACCGAAAAGAACGACGTTTTTTAGTCGTAATCATACTAGTGAACTTTTTAGGAGTTTTGGAATGAAACCACCGTTTTACCCTAATGGTACGAATGATCCTGATGCTAAACTAGAGTCCGATAAGGGTTTAATTTCCCCTGATAGGGTTCAAGTTGTGGTGCAAGAGATGATAGACAGGAGGGCTGCTGGCGAAGAGTCCGAAAGGGGAGCGAGCGACAAGGATGAGAGCGAGGAGAATGATGAGTGGAGTGATGAAGAAGAGAGCAGCAAGGAGGATGGTGGGGAAAATGATGGTGAGGAGAAAGGAGTTAAAGTGGGGGAAGAATTAGGGGCGAGAAGCCAATTGAAAAAGAAATGGTGGATGAGAAAAGAGAATCAAGATGAAGAGGTTCAAGCTGAAGAGCCAAAAGAGGAGTCTGTGAAAAATACCATTGATGCTGGTGTTGATGCTAGTGTTAAAGGTACTGAATCTGAGGGTCCTAGTATCACAAGAGATGACGAGAATATTCCTGAGACTGATGATGCTCATGTTAAAGAGGTTACTGAAGATACTGCGTAGAAGATGTTACATTCCTTTTGTTATCTTTGTAAATTTCCCTTGTTTGATCTGTTCTTGTCCGAGTTTAAAAGTGTATTGTTGAAGCTTTTGATGTGGTTTCTTGTTCTTGTCCATTTTGCTTCTTGTTGTAAACTATGTAACATCGAGCAAATGTCTTGTGCTCCTTTTCCCAATTTGTGTAATGAAATGTTGCTATGAATTTGTTGTTTTCATAATCTCGTCATGTTTTTCTTCGATGTATTGTTTGCCTGGTAACTCGTGATCAGGCACGAAGTTTACTTTGCAAGTTTTAGGCTCCTAAGGTTTCTTAGAGTGCAACTCTAGGGCTTACTTCGATGTGGGAGGCAGCAAACCAAGCTAGTGGGGGCTGCGGATCACCCTTCCCAAAGGCTTTGAGCTACTTGCCTGATCTCAAGAAAGATATGACTACCGACACCATAGGGACCTATCCTACCTCAGTACTGTAGGTGGGGATCGAAGATATCGAGTATCTTCCGAGAAGACATGGCAGTGTCCTGATAACCCATTATTCCTAAGTAAAGTAGGAATCTTACGCTAGGGAGCTATTTCGGGCCTCAAAAAGAAAGTAGCACAATGGCGGAGCGCCGGTCAAAGTTGGAGCTTAGACATGGTACTGGTCTCCTATCGCGTCCTGGAGTTCGACTCTTCTGTTCTCACTTTCCCCTCCTCGAGGCTATATTTGATTTTTTTTTGGAGGAGGCCCCTTGGCTGCGTAACTCGCTTATCATTCCCGTGAATGTAAGCTTATTAACTGCCTCGGGGTTCCATCCGCCCTAATGGCAGATGTTAATCCCATTTATCATCCCCGCGACGCCTCAAAGGAGAGGTCCTAGCGGTCGCAATGGTAGTGGGTCCAAATGCCTCTAGATTATGTAGCTTCGATGCAAAGTACCCACCCCTAACGGGGTGTCTTGTGGGTAGATGCCTTTGTCATGTAGCTCGTAGGGCCCTTACGGCTACATGTACCTCAGTTCTTATGCCTAACGCTGTAGGACTTTTTTATATTTGGCATCAGGGCCTTGGCGTCAAGGCCTTTAATTTCATTGCGTTAAGGGACTAGGGGAGATATGGCATCATGGCCCGCTTGTTGATATGGCATCGAGGCCTTAAGAGATGTGCCTAATCAGGTAGGACTTTTGCCTAATCGAGTAGGATCTGGAGTTTGATTTGAGATTTGTTGAAAGAATTCTTTATTTTGAAGACTAAAATCGAAGTTCATCATCTTTATGAGTAATATTTTCGTATATATTTTGCGCTCCATGCATTTCCTAACCCAACTCCTTTCTCGTCAATCAACTTGAATGCTCCTTTCCCTGCTACTTGCTGAACTTTGAAAGGTCCTTCCTATATTGGTTCTAATTTTCCGTCACTTCCTTTCTGATAAGGTGGGATTTCTCGCAGTACCAACTCGCCAGGCTGGAATTCTCTTTTGATGACTTTTTTGTTGTATCCTCGAGCTAACCCTTGTTGATAGTTAATTATGTGTTGCATAACGTCTTCTCTAGCTTCTTCCAAATCATCCAATTTTGCATATATTAAATCCGTTGTTAGTTTTTGCTCCCATGAGTTATATTTGTCCGTTAGTAGCATTATCTCAGTGGGAAGTACTGCTTCTGTTCCGAATGTCAGGTGAAATGGAGTCATCCCTATTGCTTCTCTTCGCGATGTTCGAAATGCCCATAGTATGTTATGAAGGTGCTCGCACCAATTATTTTTGTGATGTAAGACCTTTTTTTTCCAGGTTATCTCCAATGGTTATGTTGGTTGCCTCCGCTTGGCCATTGCTTTGCGGATATATCAGAGTGGAAGTCCCCAATTTTACGTTGTATTGGTTTAGCAGGAGTCTCACGTCATTACTTAAGAATTCTTTTGCATTGTCCGATACCATCTCAGCAGGGACTCCGAATCGGAAAAATATATTTTCCCGGAAGAAGGTGAAGACATCTCGACCGGTGTGGCTTTTCAGTACTTTGGCTTCAATCCACTACGTGAACTAATCAGTTGCCACAATAATGTATTTACGCTGCCATGTTCCTTGAATGAAAGGTCCCACAATGTCGACTCCCCACTTGGCGAAGGGCCATGGGCTCAATACTGAGTTTAGGTTTGTTGCTGCTGCGTGAATCCTTTTGGAGAATCTTTGGCAAGCATCACATCTTCGAGATATGTCTTTTGCATCAACGTGCATGTAGGGCCAATAATACCCTTGAGCCTTGGTTCTTTGAGCTAGAGCTCTTGCTCCACTATGAGTTCCTGTTTCACCGTTGTGCAGTTCTGTCATCAGTGCAACACCCTCTATTCGATGAACACATCTTAGCAGCGGACCCAAGATTGACTGCCGATACAGGACTCCATCGAGGATTCTGTAGTTTGCTAACCTGCTGACTATTTTATGAGCTTCAAGTGGGTTACTTGGTAATTCCTTAGTTTCCAAATACTTTCTTATTGGTACCCTCCAGTCTTCGATTTCACCTTGAATTGCCATTACGAGCTCCTCCTTTGAGTCTTCGATGAATGATTTCTGCACTCTTCCAATCTTGATGGAATCGATGCTTGGGTCTGTTATTTTTGAAGCAATAAATGCCATAGCAGCTGCATGTCTATTATCCTTTCAACATATGTGCCTTATTTTTAGATGTGGAATTTTTGCCATTAACCAGTTTGCCAATTTCTTATACTTTAATAACAAATCATTTGTTTGATAGCTCCCATCGAGTTGTCTGACTACAAACTGAGAATCTGTAGTTACCCTTGCCTCCTGGATTTCTATTTCTAGCGTGAGTTCTACCATATGAATCACTGCCTCATACTCAGTTTCATTATTCGTGGCTTCTAATTCTAATCGAAGTGAGTACACAGTTCGCTTCCCCTCTGACGAAGTGAAAACTATTCCAACTCCACGACCATCTCCGTTTACTGATCCATCGATAAATACTTCCCAACGTCGAGGGTGGCACTGCTGTAAAAGTTCTACTGGGCCATCCTCTTCCTCGATGCCTAGCATTGGCTCACCTTCATCGTCTTCTTCGACAGGAAAGTCAGCTAGAAAGTCAGTTATAACCTGTGATTTTTGTGCCATACGTATTTCGTAAACTACATCGTACTGTCCTATTTGAGTGTTCCATTTTGCAATTCTTCCTTCTTCCTGGATGTTTTTGAGAACTGATTGGATGGGTGTTTTAGTTAGCACGATGATTCGATGAGCCTGCAAGTATGTTCGAAGTTTTTGAGTTGCCACCACCAATACTAGTATGAGTTGTTCTAACTTGGTATAATTTTTCTCCGCTGGAAAGAGTGTCCAACTGATGTAGTATACTGGTTTTTCTTCTTCTCTGGTGGTCACGAGTACTGCACTAATGGCGTCAGAATTGGCTGCTATGTAGAGCCTTAAGTCTTCATCCTTTCTGGTCGCTGCAGAGCTGGTAAACTTGCTAGATAATTCTTGATTCCCTGGAATGCAACTTCCCTCTCATCTGTCCATACGAACTTAAGGATGTTAATTAATTCTTTACATCGATCTGAGGATCGAGCAATGAACCTACTTAGAGCTGTTATCCTCCCATTTAGTTCTTGCACGTCTTTTACCGTTGTCGGCGATGGCATATCTCGTATTGCCTGTACCTTCAATAGCTCTGCTTCGATTCCGGTCTTGGTAACAACGTATCCTAAGAACTTTCCTGAGGTGACTCCGAATAAGCACTTGGCAGGGTTGATTTTCATGTTGATTTGTCGCATCTTCTCCAGTATCTCTCGCAAGTCTCCTACGTGGGTTTCTGCTTTTTTAATTTTCACCAGCAGATCGTCTAAGTATGCTTCCACAATCTTCTTCAACCAGGGGCGAAAGAAATTTTACATTGACTTCTGATATGCAGCACCATCATTCTTTAAACTGAACGACATACATGTGTAGCAATATAACTGTTTGGTTGTAATGAATGCCGTGTGTTTTTGATCTTCTTCTGCTAATGGAATCTGATTGTATCCAGAGTAACCGTCCATAAAAATTAATAATTCATGACCTGCTGTGGCGTCCACCATTTGATCTATACTTGGTAACGGGTGTGGGTCCTTCGGACATGCTTTATTTAAATTGCTGAAATCGATGCAAATTCAGACTCCTTTTGTTTTTCTTTGGAACTATGACCATGTTCGAGATCTAATCCGCATACTGAATTTTCTTGATAATTCCTGTTGCAATCATTTTATTGAGCTCGGACTCCACTGCCTTTTGATATACATCTGCTAGCTTCCTTGCCCTTTGTTTGAATGGTCGTATCGAGGGATTGATGTCCAGATGGTGACATGCTAAACTTGGATCGATTCCTGGTATCTCGCTCATCCTCCAAGCAAATACGTCTGCATACTCCTTCAACAAATTTTCCAGTTCCATTTGTTTCCCTTCTCCCATTAACGTTCCGATTTTTACAATCTTCGGTTCCTCGGTGGTTCCAATGTTTAAGTCCATTGTAGACTCTGTGGGTGTGAAATTCGGTGCTTCCTCGCTCATTGGGTTGGGGTATTTTGGGGTTTCTTTTGTGATTGCCTCGCTGTTTCGTTCGATGACTTTATTAATTTCTCTTTCGATGACCTCTACTCGTTGCTGCTTTCGACGCTCCATTCGGTTATGCCTCGCATACTTTCTCAGCTCGATGTCCTTCGTATGACATGCTTGTGATTCCACAGCATTGCCTCTGATTTCGCTTATGCCAAGAGGAGTTGGGAACCTGAGTTTTTGATGTAGCGTTGATGCCACTCCCAAGAGCCCGTGTAACCATGGCCGTCCCAATATAGCATTTTAGGGCGACTCAATGTCCAAGACACAAAATGTGGTTAGCAATTTCATCGATCCTACATATATTGGCAAAGATAAGTCTCCTTTTGGTTTCGGCGCTCTCGCGTTGAATCCATAGATGTTGCAGTCAGATGGCTTTATCGGGGTATGTTTGAAGAGTTGCCTGTAAGCTGCTCCGAAGAGGACATCCACAGAGCTTCCTGGGTCGATTAGTATTTTTGACAGTGATTCTTTGTTTACATTTGTAGTTATTACCAAAGGATTGTTGCTCGATTCTCCTTCTGTAATATCTTCAGCCGAAAAGAATACTGGTTCTAATTGCCAAGGTTAGAATTTCCTTGCTTCTTCGACAAGCATTATTTCCTTTCCTTCGGGATCTCTTTTGTGTATCCTCCCCGTTATGTTGCTTCGTAAGCTAACGTTTTTCTTTGAGTGTATCATCGAGTTGCAATAGACATGGTGTAGCGCTGCTCTAATGTTTGGTGATTCCATTTCGATGTGCTTCCTTGATGTCGTGAATCTGTGAAAGTGACCCTGCAAAATGTAACCGACAAGTGAGGTCCACTGGAATTATTCGTGTTCTAAGGGTCTGACATGCATACTATTGGTTGTTGCCAATCCAGCCAAAGAAGTTTTTTTGTTATTTTCCAGTTTGTGCGTGATCCACTAATATCCCCAGGGTTTCTGACACTAAGGCTTTTGTAACTGCTTTTCCTTATCACCCTTATTTTCCTGGATCTACCTTCCAAAAATGGAGGTTCCGAAAAATCCACTTTCCTTCAAATTTCCGAAAACGGATACGATGGATCTGAGAATAATCTACTTTCCTGATATAACTAAAAAAAAACCCTACAATGTACCTAAGCAGGTTTTAGTAGTATGAATCGTGTACAGAGTTCAAGGGTGTTTTCTGGAAATTATAGTAATAATGGATTCAAAAATCAAAATACTAC
>JAJJMA010012662.1:0-12993 GCA_023529015.1 Papaver nudicaule | reverse complement strand
GCGACAGCCAAGGCTCGCATAAGGAATGACTGCATTGACTCGCAGCTGCCATGTTAAAGGGGAGAATTCTAGTTAGTTGTCTTTGGTGGTGCTTCTCCCTTAACCAACTATCTCATGTTGGCGGTTACTCTGGTTCTTGCTTTTCATGGTGGATGTTTTTTCTATCGGATATGGTTCAAATTGGGTGGTCAGGGGTGAATTTCTCTTCAGTCACCGGTTCAAAAAAAAAAGGATGCACTTTTGAGTGTATCCACCAGTAAGACTATTTGGTCTTGGCATCATGAAGTTGTATGGTGTCTACACTGGTGTAGGTTCAAGGTTACTAGTCCGTGGGTCTTTGCATATCCGGTTTAGAAGGAGTATCCACACTTGAAGGTGGGATTGCAGCGCAACAACAACGGCTTGATGGTTCCAGGGCTTGCCCGTTTCGACGTATGGTTCGGATTGAAGACTAGAGTTGTACTTCTACTTGTAATTGTCTGCTTTTATGCTGTGATTACGATAGCACTAACCTGTAACTCTAATATTTTCTAGCTAAATAAAATCCAACCTTTCAAAAAAGAAAAAAAAAAAAACAAAAACTAGTGTGAGACTAATTCCCTTAGTGGCCCAGCAAGCACGTAAAACAAAATTAGAGAGTTTTCTAGGGTATTGGGAGGTGAATGAAGGTCAAACACAACTGGTTACCGTTATAGAGGATGGTGTTCTACTGCTCGAGGTGCATCGTATGGGCAACCAACACAATAATTTAAAAAATTTGAGATCTTTTCACAAATAAATCTCTGACCTGAGATGTTGTAAAGAAGAAATCCGGTTTTAAGAAACCCTGCAACTCAAGATAAATTCAAATGGCCTCTAACCCAAAATGGGGTTTTCCACAAAATAGACGGGATTGATTCTCATGTGTCTCAAAACCATCATAGGAAAAAGTTATGGGGTAACATTTGGAAGTCCAATCATTATTATATCCTCCTAGTTAAAAGCCTTAACTAGGAGGATCAAAGTTGTCCCATGGAAGTGCAGTCATTATATCATCCTGTATATGCTGAAGTGGGTCGGTTACTGAACGTTGAGGACCAAAATGGTTTCTTCAGTAAAAAAGTACCGGAAACCATTGAACACGTTGTTATGAATTGTCAAGGGTTGTTTTTGGGACTGCAATTTTTCCCTTGCGACTGCGTTTCACTAACACTATCCAAAGGTTGTTATAAGCAATGCCCAAATGTGTATGCAAATTCTAAGTTACCCCTAGAGACTAAGGATTAGACTAAAATACCCTTAAATCTTAACTGATTACCCTAGTTTTATAAACCTAATCCTTAAGAAGACCCAAATATGCGGATCAAATACTGATTTTGAGCAAAACTCATCCTCTGAATCATGTTTTCATTGCTTATTTAGGTTAGAATCATCGAATTGGGTTAGTTATTTGAAGTTACAAGAAAGTTTACGCCTTGAATTTCATAGCCAATTAAGCCGTAAATAAGTTGTTAAGCCTTGGATTTCTTCATCGTCCAAGGCGTAAATCAATGTACGCCTTGGAAACAAGTCGTAAAATTTGCCCTATTTTTGCCCAGGAAAATTACTCCTTGTTAACCAAGGCTTAAATCACTATACGCCTTGGAAACAAGTCGTAAAATTTGCCTTACTTTTGCCCAGGAAAATTTACTCCTTGGTAACCAAGGCGTAAATTTTCTTTCATTTTGCTCACAAAAAAACAAGACGTAAGTAGACCAACTGAGGCGTAAGTTGCTAAAACTGAGGCGTAAATTTGGATGAAAATCAGATTTTTGCAAAGTAAAATTACGTCCTGGTTTATTCCATATTAAGGCTTACATTTCTTTTGTAACCAATTTTTTTTGTAACCCAAAACTTACGCCTTGGTATACTGGGGCGTAAATTCTAAAACTAAGGCGTAACCTTGACTAATTGAGTCGTAACTAAAGTGCACGACTCAATTTCCCCTAAATCAACAAAGTTACGCCTTGGTTGGGAGAAATTCGAGGCGTAATTATGTTTACGCCTCAATTTCTGGGTCTAACCAAGGCGTAAGACAAAAACCCAACTCACACAAATCTGCGTACTAACGAAGATTACAAGAAACAATATTACAAGCAAAGGCATACAAGAGTGTTCCTCCTCATAATCTTCTCAATCCTTCTCTCTTGGGAGATCTTGGAGTGATTCTTGGGTTTGAGTTAACCACGCTTTTCCATCTAACAAAAAATGCAATGTAGATTCCAGACAGTAAATTATGTTGTTGTAATCAATTGGAAACTCTTGTAGCTCGAAATCGGTTTTTGAATCACTCATTTTTGTTGAGTGATTCAAAATCTAGGGATTTTGAAGACAAAAGTTTGATTTTTTTTTTTTTCTTTTTTCTCTCCTTCTTCTTTCTCTCCCACTGATTTTCGAAAACAAACCGATTTCTCTAAATATTTTATTAACTTAACTATATAGATTATGCTAATCATGATTAATAACTAATGATAATGAAACACCAACACTAATTTTAATTTAAAGGGTAAACCTGTCCATTTTATAAGGGGTTATGGGTTTTACTTTTTGGTGATTTTTTTTCGTTTTATTACTACCGTCCTAAGAGAAAAACTGCAGTCCCAAAAACAGCCCTTGCATTGTGAGTCTGTGGTCTTTCGAGATTATTTTTTTATGAAAACAAGCCTCGTAGCAGGGCCATTAGGTGGTTTGAGAACTGGTTCAAAAGCAACACAAATGATAAAATAAACAATGATAAGTTCAACTTGATGGAAGTGCTGGCTATAGAGTCTTGGGGGTACGTGGAAATATAAATGTGCAGTGGTTTTTAATGGTATGAAATCAAATGTAAAAGGTTGTAAATAACAGCTGGTCTTTCAATGCACTGATGTTACAGTCATATGACAGAAAATAGGAGCAGGATTTATAGTCAGAAGTTAAAACTAGTGACTCGGATGGGAGTGACACTATGAAATCTAAGGAGCTAGACTCCAACTTGTTAGCTATTAGAAACATATGTAAGTTATTAGAAGGAATAGTATGGGGTGTTCAGAACAGCTGATCAACTCTCAAGCGCAACGAACTGTTATGGCAGAAGACAACATGGAGATGGTCATACGCAGAGAACAGATGAAGATGCTTTTGAAGAACCAAAAAACACTGCAGACACGAATACTAGTGAAGCAAATACATGCATGACTACAAGTAATACGTTTTATCAAGGGAGACAACTTTGCTACCCACCTGCGGACGATCAAGCTTTCAACTTAAGTAGTTTTAATGACTCGGTTTATGAATCCGGGTCTACTAGTAATTGTATTGTTAATATGCACGAACGTATGCAGTCAGCCAGGATGGCATCCGCCACTGTAAGATGCAACTATTATTAATCTCTTTACTGGTCGTGGATAATCTGTGTTTTTCAACCTCGCTGACATTTCAAGAGACCCCGATGCATAGCTATGACAACATATTTCGCCCTAGCCTTCTACTTCCACAAAATAGCCTGTTGTGTTGTTAATAAAGCTCAAATGCATTAACAAAAGATGGACAATGCCAGGAAAACGTCGTTCAATATCTTAGGGCAACACTTTCATAAAAAATCAGAAGCTTTACAAGTTATATTAAAGCTCAAGCCGAAACGGAATCTATTATAATTAAAAGAACATCATATTAATATTTGAAGAAGCTCTTGGAAGTGCTCTTAGCTTGTTCCTAAATGGCTTCAATTGTTTCGCTCGCTCAGGTGAGCCAACGGCAGAACAAAAAAACAGAGCCACTTCCTCCAGAACCATGGCATTTTCCAATATAAAACCCAAAAGCTTAAGCTCATTATCACATCCTTCGACCTCTCTTATCTCAACATACCTGAGCTTAGATAGTATGCAAGGCAATGATGATCCCGCTCCCCACTTCTCTTCAATGTCTGGTAAACCCGACTATAGCCAAACAATAGCAGCAAAAAGAGAGAGAGAAATAAATGAACACTTCATATGTTCGTAAGACATGAATAAATCACAAAACCCAACTGACAGCAAATGAGATGAACTGCTTCAGCTTGACAGTGAACATATAAACTTTAATCAGATGATTTCTGACGCAATTTTGATGTTCTGCAACATAACTAATCAATTTTGAAGAGTTTGGTTAACAATTACCTCTTTTGATGTAAGGATTAGAGCTTTTAAGTTAGGGGAGATCTTGAGCAAGTAAGATGTTGCGCTCATGCAGCCTCTTGTAAACCACACTTTCAGCTCCAAATGTCGTAGATTACATAATTTAGGGGACTGACAGTCCGATAAGCCAGGTGCCTTTGAGAGAACCTAGAGAAACAAAAGAAAACTATTTAATATGATAATGATACAGCTAATCCAATGATACTTAAGGGTCATAAACCAAATGCATAAAGTTGGGTTCATAGCTGCAACTAGGCAACAATACAAGATGATTTTGATTCATATAAAGAAAGGCAACACCCGTACCTCCAGAAACCCAGATGATAATTTCAGTTCCTTCGCGTTTTGAAGCACTCCAAGAAACTCTATCATACGTTTACCATAAATGTCATTTTCCTCGGCAGATAGCCCCGAATATGATTTTGCAGTTTCACCTTTTTCTTTTTTACATAAAGACATTGTGATATCAGCCATGACTAATGAAGAAAGGTATCCTAGAGAATACTCTTGTGCCATTTGGTCTTTGCAAATGAAGGATGTGATATTCGGAACATTTAACTTGATGATTGATCCATCGGGCACCCAAACATATTCTAGCTCAAGGGTTTTTAGGTAAAGAGAATCAATAGTGAGATTCAATTCTTCAACCCCTACATCACAATCTATGATTCTCAATTCAGAAAGTGGGCAATTTGAGCAAAGACTGTTAAAGAATTCTATATGAGGGATTGCCATTCCACCAAGTATCAGTGAGGTGAGCCGGTGTAGACTCACTGATTCTGGTATATTAAATTCTCCGTACCCTGTGCCTTCAGACTCTTCACAAATGGTTATAAATTTCAACTTCCTCAATGATTTACAACTAAAGGCTTGACGAGGAAGTTCACATAACACTTTGTCAGCTACAGCAATCTTTAAATCTAGTTCTTGAACGTTGCGCCGTACAGCTGCAACGATCGCATTAACGGATTCTCCTGTAAAAGTTTCATCTTGAAACAGCCTCAATCTCATTATATCTGAATTGTCACGAAGATAGAATACCATTCTGACAAATTTGGTCAAACTTAACCCTCTATGGCTGCCCACATAATCATCAGTTTGAACATTATCTTCCTCTGCTAAGTATAAACTCCTATTGAAGTTGAGAAATGGTAGAGAAATCCAAATCTCAGACCATCTTTTAGATAAAACACAAGTTTGGACAGCATATTTCGTATCAATGAAAGATAGTATGTGATGAATGAGACTGTCTGATAGATTACTAATTCTATCTTCTCCGCTACATGATGAGCTTCTCAAATTCATGATTGTTCTGAGATTAAATATATGCGTAATCTTTCCTCAAACCCTAAGCCAAAGCAAAACATATAACTTCAGAACTAGGGTTTAAGGATTACCTGTTACAAGTATTAAGGCTTTGACAACATTGGGGTGGGTAATTCTTCCAGTACACAGTGATGAACTGATGATGGACGGAAGTGGATTCTTCGGAATCCACCGATCTCGTTTGGTTGTTTCTAGAGATTATGATTCATAACGTCAAAACCCCAATTCGCAATTGAAATGAAGGGGGTGGGAGGGAGTGAATAATGTGAAAACCCCAATCTTATAGGTACCACGCATATGCCAGTTTTGCCCCATCATATTGCTTCCTAAGAGTCCAAGAGCAAGCACCATGGTCTCTACATCGTAGAGAATACCTTACAATGTAGGGAAGGCCAACCACTATGGTGGAGGATATCCCCCACATTGTAGAGAATCTTTGGAATTTCTCTAGTGAGTGCTACACAGATGTAGCACCAAGTAGAAATACATAAATGATGCGGAAACTGAGTCTCCGCATGTTTTTGCTTGGCAGAAACCGAGTTCCCGCAAAATAGGGCTTTGGTCCTACCAAATTCCACTTTATTACATTAAAACGTAATATTATATTTTATACGGAGTGCTTTGTTTAACCGATACACTTGATTTGGATTAGTTGGGTCCTCAAGACCTTTTTGTGGAGCAACAAAGACTTCTTCCTTCAAATCACCATTAAGAAATGTTGAATTGATGTCCATCTGATAGAGTTTTATCTTTAGATGACATGCATGAGGAAGTAAAAGTCTTATGGATTCAAGTCTGGCTACGGGAGCAAAAGTATCGTCAAAATCAATCCCTTCAATTTGGGAGAAACCTTGAGCAACAAGTCTGGCTTTGTTTCTTATAATAGTACCAAACTCATCTGATTTGTTCTTGAAAATCCATTTCGTACCTACAACATTAATGTTTGGTGGCCGATCAACAAGTGTCCAAACATTCTATCGTTCAAATTAACTAAGATCTTCTTGCATAGCATTAATCCATGCAGAATCCTGTAGTGCTTCATCAACATTCCTTAGTTCAGCATTAAACATGTAACAAGCATGATGATAGATATTTTGTGCTTGTTGCCTAGTCATCACTTTTGTGGTGAATGTTTCTCTAATAATGTCGTCGGGAACATGACTACGACGGACCCATAGAAGCTTTTCAGGAGAAATTGGCTCAGCTTCTTCCTTTACATCATCGTCTTTGTTGTGGTCATTCTTTGTTTCGATCACAGTCGGAACTACACCAGTAGTGGACAATTCGTGAACCGTTGGCCCTTTTTCTACTGTTTCAATCGGCGGTAGTTCTGCTGGGGCTCTGTTATTCTGACGAAATCCAGTTATGTCATCAATGGTAACATTTGCAGATTCCATCATAACTTGAGTTCTTTTGTTAAAAACTCGGAACCCTCGACTGTCATATGCATATCCTAGAAAAATTCCCTCACCGCTTTTTGAGTCAAATTTTCATCTTTGTTCTCTGTCGTTAAGGATATATATCTGCTTCAAAAGACACGGAGATAACCCAGATTGGGTTTCTTGCCGTACCAAGCTCATATGGTGTATTCAAGGTAAAATACCTTATGAATACACGATTGATGAGATAGCATGCTGTGAAAACTGCTTCACCCCAAAATTTTAAGGGTCAATCTTTGTTATGAAGCATAACCCGAGCCATTTCTTGAATATTTATATTCTTTCTTTAAGCCACGCCATTAGCCTGAGGTGTGATAGGTGATGTATATTGTTGAATTATACCTAGTGAGTCACAAAATTCAAATACCTTGGTGTCTTTGGATTCTGTGCCACGGTCACATCTGATTTTCTTAACTGTGCGACCTTGCTCATTCTGGATTTTATTCACAATGATCTTAAACTCTTCTAGGGTATCATTCTTGTGCTTGAGAAATGCTACCCAAGTGAATCTAGTGTAGTCATTGACCATTACCAGGGCATATGTATTCCCACCAACAGAAACTTGTTGGATAGGACCAAAGAGATACATATGAATTAATTCAAGTGGAGTTTTGGTTGTTATACCGATAGACACTTTATGTGGAACTCTTATTTGTTTACCCTTTTGATAGGCAGCACATATACCATCAACTTTGGCTTGTATCTTGGGGACACCTCTAACAAGTTCCTTGCTAATTAACTTCCCCAATAAACGATAGTTGATATGACCAAATCGTTCATGCCAAAGATGGGTAGATTCATCCTTAGTCAGGTTGCAACAAAGATCGGACTTCATATCAAGTAGATAACAGTTGTCCGACCCACGAATACCACGAAATATGGTATTGCCAGATTTATCTTCAATAGCGCCTTTCTTTGCCTCGAAAACAACCTTGTGGCCTTTGTCACAGATTTGTCTAATAGAGAGAAGATTTGTTGTCATGCCTTCAACATAGACAACATCATGGATCTCGGGAATACCTGAGAAGTTTAAAAGTTCATTTCTTGCTGATAAAGCAACAACTTCCATAGCCAAAGGTTACAAGACCACCTTTATAATCATAAACGTTCACAAACCAAGATAAATCCCCTATCATATGCCTAATACATCCACTATCAAGGAACCATTGAAATGGGGATGTAGATTTCAGAGCAATTGCTCCTAAAGCACACTCACGAGTTCCCTCAATAGGGGGTATTTCTTGATTTCTTACATGCTTCTTTAACTCAATAAAGAGTTTATGAGCATATTTATGCAACTCTTTCAGTTCTTGGAGTTTTGTTTTGAAGGAACTGCATAAATGTTGGAAGTGACCTTTTATGCCACAAAAGGTGCAGGGGTGTTCAATATTCATGTTTTCTGAATAAGGGAGCTTGAACCCGATTCCCATATAATTCCCTTGAGTCATGCCTTAGACTAGATTCTGAAGGGTCTTGAATCCCTTTTGTCAAAATTGACGTGATCGGATAGACTGGGGTTAATAGTCTGTTTCTCACGGACAATTTCATCTAGCTTATTATTGAGCATTTTCTCTTTTTCAGATAATTCATGAACTTTTTCACTTTGAATGTGTAACCCGATATAAAGCCCTTCAACTTTTCTAATTAATCTTTGTTTTTCAATACATAGAGAACTAATAAAATCGGTCCATAAATCACGCCTGTCATCTGTTAAGATTGTTCTTTCAGATGCTGATATTACATTCAAGTGTGGTGGTACGTTACAAGCTCTCATGCTTTGTTCCACAACTCACAAGCCGCGATAAACACAGACAGTTACGCCTTTAATGTGTTTACCGGCTCTGATACCAATTGAAAAAGCAGGGGTACCGAATACTACCAACTTTTCGTTTTGGCTCGTGAGTCTTATGGTAATATATGAACGATCTCAAAAATCAATCCAAATCGGATAACTGGAGTGGGATCACAAGTGATCGGTCCAACTCAAGACACGTCTTAGTAAATCCCTTGTATGGATTATGGACTAACTCGACGGTTATTAATAATGTACTTCTTGTGTTTGTTTTAATTATATAATCAGAGAATATAATGCAGAAAGTCAAGCACACAAGACACCAGTGATTTTTTTAACGAGAAAACTGCGACATGTAAAGAAACCTCGGGACCTCGTCCAAATTGAACACCACAAAGTACTAACTGTCTACAAACACTAGTCTACTATAAGACTTCGGTCTGGGATGTAGTAGAGACCAACTCCATCCCTCCAAGAAAATTGTCTACGGTCGCACTCCTTACGTCTCTAGATCCCCCAACATATTGTCACGCACTTGATTCACCTAGCTGACGTCCTTTACAGGCCTAGGAGTTGCTTTAAACGTTGTTAAAGGCTTATGTCAACAATACCGGCTTTGCAACCTTAATTACTGACTGTATGTTTCGAACTGTCCTCTTCAGTTTAACATACGTAAAGTGACTTACTTCGGATTGCTCCAGGTCATACGGAAATCTACTTACAAGCGGGGGCTGACAAGTAAACTGAGTAAACTATGCCCAACTTGTCTCTACCTCAGTTGTAAAAGTATCACATAAGAAACTTATGCAACTGGAGCTAATTAGGCTTACAACACCGAGTGCAGCCGTGCGTTGTTTCCTTCAACCTTGTATGTAACGTATCAGTTCTTGAATAACTTTATTGCAAAAGAGAAGGACTATAGAATAGACAAGAACGTGATCATGTTACCAAGGTTACAGGTTAATATGATAACAACCACATCGGTACGTTATCGCTTACATGTGCTTCCCAACTCTCAAGAGAAGTCTTTATAGTCGTTAGGTAAATCCCACTGAGGAACTACTACATAATAGAGGATGATTATACCACAACAAGCTTACACCTAAGTGTAAAGAGTTTACGATCAATTCCACAGAGAAACTTCACGTATGCTTGATGCTTGTGGTTTTCGTTCTTCAACCCTCTATTTATATCATTCAATAAGATAGGTTGCTTAGGAATAAAGAAACTAGTTTCTTAACCTACAAGTTATCAAGTGCTCGTGTAAACGAACCCGTTACTTGGCTTGCACACAAAGAAACCCTAGATTTATCTCAATTGGAAATCTTTTAACATTTATATTCCAAGTGTTTTGTTAGCTCGAAAACACTTCAAGATAGATATCCAACATACCAGAGATAATCTTTATCTTATTGACTCATTGAGATTCGTTAGATGGACCACAAAGATATTCTGATAAGCACAAGTCCAACTAAGAGATAAAGGAGTCAGATGTTTAACCCGCGTGAAATTCCAGAAGAATATTCACTTGGACGGTTTGTGAACCGCCTGTCTGAATTCAAGCCAAATCCAATGAATCTGGTGTTCACGTACAAATATGTGTACAAATCAACGTTTTGAGACACAGAAGAAATTTTCGGTGCCACTGTTCACGAACCGGTTCGTGAATCGCCGTCGCACAGATTAGGGTTTAACTAGATCCGCTGGAAGTTCTGGGCTGGGCCAGTACTTAGACGTGTTATTACGCCCTCAGCTATAATCCACTGGACTCTGCTCTAGAGTACTCCTTTAGATTCATCTGTTTCCTACATGTGATTTGGAAGCAAACCATTGCACTGGAAAGGGTATCGAATCTATCTCATGCATCTTGTAACCTTACTATTATGGGAACAAATATTAACATAACTCATGGTTATGTAGACAAGAATACAAATTCTCAATCGATATAACTCTACTAAAGTAGCCGACTATTTCGAAAGATAGAAAAAGTAGAATAGAAGAATTTACATAAAAGTCATAACTCCTACTAACCTTTTGTCGATGAAGAATATTCGATGTCTTATTTATATTCATTGTCTTCGTCTTCAAGGTCTCTACTACTTTGTCTATATCCCAATTCCGAAATCTAAACTCTAGCAGGCTAAATCAAGAATTATGTTTTGACACCTAAAATTGATAACTAGCTTGACATACCAACGCTAGTGGGTTTGACCGGATAATGCCCTAACACCAACATACATGATACAACAACAACCCAATCCAGCGACAGATAAGGCACAGACGGAATAGAAAACCGATACCTGGTGGAAATAGTCATCAGACTAGCAAAGCAGAGATCAAAATCGGAGCAATTTACGACGTCGGAAACCGAAACTCTGGCAGCACAGTTCAGAGAAATAAAGGAGCTACTCAGTCAGGATAAGCATATCGGAACCCCTGTTACACAAAAATTGTTTCCAAATTCGTAGATCAACATGATAAACATGTCATATTTAAGTTTCCCGTATCCGCATTTTAGGTCGCATGCTACCTTCGCAGTTAACCTTCAAACTCGGAGACGAATAGATTTACATTAAAATCACATGTCATATTTAAGTTCCGCATATCCGCATCTTAGGCCACACGTCCCCTCCGCAGTTAACCTTCAAGCTCGGAAATGAGTAAACCAACATCTGCTGCAAAAGAGCGCATGAGAAAACCAGTAGTATGAGGAGTCGGCATATTAATGAATATTCTGGTGGAAAAGTACACTTTGTACTGACCCACTAACCCGTATTACTAATGTACTTGCCCAAAGCGTTTCAGATAAAACACAGGTACAAAAAGTTCCACCCCCAATAAAGCATCATCAAATCGATCAAAAAAAAAAAATCTCACTGTTCTGAATCCTCCTTAACGACAATGTAAGGAGGCGAGCAGGAAGTCCTCGAAAGGCAAATGGGCAAAGATACCCGATTGTACCGAATGCCGTCACGATCTAGGGGGACGCCCCTATCGGACGGACAGGCAGGATAAAGAATACCACATTTGAGGAAGCAAGAGGAAAATACTCTCGACTGACGTGTAATCCTTACAAGGGTACTTGTCGATCCGAATAAGGGCATGTCAGGATAACCAACGCCCTCGGATAATAAGTGATGAGAGGTCTGCCCAGGACGAAATCGGATTTAAAGTGACATCGAGTCTGCCATCACATTTGTCTATTTTGCAGGAAAAATAAGAAGCAGCGGAATAAGGGGGAACCGGTGGAAAATACAAAGCTAATAAATCTTAAGAAAAATAAGAGGCTGAAGCATACATATCGATAATACAGATAGTACAGGAAAAGCAAGAAAAGAAAGATAACGAACGCCAGGTCCTGAAGGAGGAATTACGCCCCAATGCGACCAATGCAATACACAAGAGAGCGATAAGCACCTCGCACTTCCAGCATACGGACCCCGCGGAGACGGGTCAGCGTATGCTCTTCAGCCACTTGGACGAAAGCATCTTCAGCAGCCTCTAACCCACGAAGAGCCTTTTTCTGAAAAGATTTACGAGCGGAGATGTCTTCAATATCAACAGTTCGAGAAAGCGCAGCCTCACATTCACAACAAAAGGATTTTGCAGTATCCCTACGAGCCGAAACAACAGAAAATTCAGCCTCAAGATCACCTAGATGTTTCAAAATATGGGAGAAAAGTTGGCGGGCGTGCCTCAGAAGAACATCCTCCGGGCGATCCTAAAAAGAAGAAAACAGAAATGAAGTCAAATTAAAATTAGAAGGAAAAGAAGAAACTTACAGAAACATGCACGCCACCGGAATCAGGAAAAGGAAGAAGCACAGAAGGAGATAAAATAACAACCGGTAGAACAGAAACATGAGAATTATGAGGAAGCTCATCAGAATCCTAACCAGTAGCAGCAGGAAGATCAGCAGATTCACGAACAGCAGGAGACGAAGCCTTGTCACCAGCCATGAGAGAAAAATTGAAGAACGAAGAAAAAGATTCTTGGAAAAAGAAGATAAAAAAGAAAAAAAATCCGGGGAAGAGGCGATGAAACATCCAATGCTTCATCACCAACAATTTATAGAACACTTAAATCCCGGGTAAAAATTCAAAATCCCCCCTGACACATCAACCGACGCAACGCATCAGCAACCAACGCCACCATAAAAGAAAGAAGGTCTGCACCAACGCACTTCGAAGTTATCCGAAGAACCAGCCAGCATCAACAGAAGACAGAAGCATCTGCACATGCATCAGAAGTTCAGCATAACCTC
>JAJJMA010012648.1:0-12702 GCA_023529015.1 Papaver nudicaule | reverse complement strand
TACTCTCTTGTTTACCGGTTCCTCAGGGAAGGTGAATGCTCGTACTGGTAGAGGATCTTGGTATACACCTTCGTTCCCCAGGTGTAATTCCCCGGACTCCACCTTAGCTTGGAAGATTCGCTTAAGGCTAAAGCAATCCCTAGTAGAGTGAGTAGTGACTCGGTGCTAGCGACAATACCTTGGGCTTGCCACCTCTTCGGTTGTAGGTGGTTGTCGTATCGGAGGGAGTTCGATCGCCCCGTCCTGGATCCAAGTGTCCAACAACTCTAGCACTTCCTCCATGGGGAACGGGTAGTCCGGTATCTCCGGTCTGGATTTTTGCCTCCGCATCTCTGGTTGTTGCGACCCTCCTTGGTTCACGTTCTTATTCGGGGTCCCTGGAGCCGAATTAGTGCGTTTTGGATGCGTTACTTCCGTGGCAGGGCCCTTCCTCTTTCCTCCTTCGTTAATGGCGCCCATAGATAGTAGACTGTTATTGTACGGTTTGTTAATTAGCCTTCTATCACCGCGAGTGACACGGGTTTCTTCGCCTCTGAGGGGTTTAGTCCTTTCCAGTAGGGCAAGTGCAGTGGTAGCGGATCTCTTCGCAGCTTCATGGAGTTCAGAGAAGGTCTGGAAGCGGAGGTTCTCTAAGAGGGATCGGTAGACGGGAATCATTCTGTTGATGCAGAGTTCCACCAGTTGTTGCTCCGTGACATTCGGATCGTGGCAGTCAAGGGCTTGGATTCTGAATCTCTTGACGTATTTGTTTGGGTGTTCGCTAGGTCTCTGGAACATTCTGCCGAGGTCGGATAACGTTATCTGCTCAGACACGAAGAAGTATTTGCGGTAGAACGCGCTCACCATCTCGCCCCATGTGCCAATGTTGTTCGGAGCGAGATTATTGTACCAGGTATAGGCTCTTCCAGTGAGAGACTTTGAGAATTCTTTGAGTCTTAGGACGTGGTTGTATTCGTGTTCTCCCAACGACTCCAAAAATCGCGAAATGTGTTCACGTGCATTTCCAGTTCCGTCATACAAGGAGAACATGGGGGAAACATACCCTTTGGGGAGAGCAATCCTCTGCACTTCGTGGGGGTATGGTGGTCGGTGTTGGTGGATAGGTAGCACCACCTCTCTTTCTCGGTTTCGTAGCAGCCTGTCCAGGTCGTCCGCCGTGATGTAGCGAGATGGTTGTCCTTCTCTTTGGCGAGATTCTTCTGGGACAGGAGGTGCTTCGTCATCTCGGATGTGGATGACAGTCGAGCGGGCACCTGTAGCAGCAGCCTCAGGGGTTTCCTTGACTGGTGAACTCGACAGCTTCGAGGTTAGGGTTTTGAGGCAATCCAGGATCCCTAGTTGAGTGTCGAACATCTTGTCTTGACTTTCTGCGAGGACGTCTTGTCGTCTGGTCAACTCATCCATGGTTAATGCTCCCGATACTCCTTTTCCTTTCTCGGCGGTAGCGCCGACCTTAGCTGTGGAGGAAGGGTTCTTGCCAGAGGTGTTGGTTGGAGCGCTAGGAGTCATCGGGGTGATGGGAATTGCCGGGATGACAGGTATTGAAGGGGAAGCACCTTGAGTAACAGGAACGTTGGGCGTAGCGCCGGATGAAGGTGGATTGGTAGGCGTTGCGCTAGGGGCTGCAGCGCCGTCAGTTGAAGAGTTGGGGTTTTTGGTATCTGATCCCGACCTAAGTTCAACCATTTTTTAAGAAGTTTTCTGGAACCGAGAAATTGATCTCCCACTGTGGTCGCCAACTGTTTTTACCTGGAAAACAATGCACCGTCTCTGGGTACTTTCGTAGTGCTCAAGATCAAAGTCGAACAAGACGACCTAAACCAAGTCAATGGCCGTTCACGTCTTGCTTCGGTTACAGAGAGGATAGAGGTTGATCTAGGGAGGGAAACAACGAAGAAACTTGAGATCAAGTTGAGAATGTGTTTTGGGTGTAAGAGTTCAAGATCTCCGTCGTGAAGGTGACTGGAAATATCCAAGACTAGAAGTGTGCTGAATTGCTCAGGTGTTTGCTCTGAGGCTCTGGTGTATTCAAGTGTTCTGAATGTTCTAGTTGTTCTGCCTTGGAAGATAGAGGAAGCCTCTATTTATAGTGTTGAACTCACCCTGATCTCTCGACAGGGAAGATGGAAGTCGTGGAAGAGTAGGGGAGTGGAGGACATGAGTTGTTCTTGGTAACTGCTAGGATCGTGTAGATCATGTCCACTCAACGCCACTTTCTCGTAACTTTCCATCATCTCTATCAGTTTCTTTCAACTGCCGTAGACCGCCAGACCAATACCCCTAAAGTTATCCCCCCGTGTGATGTTTTGATATCTCGAGTGATACGCAAATATTGAGTGGTTGAGTTGAGTTTAAGTAGTGTCGTATGACTAGGATGTCGTGACCATAGTGAGTGTGGTGTTTTCGAGACCAAGGCCAGGAACTCATGGCGCCATGGATATGGCGCCTGCGTAGCACCTTGGCCTTGGGCCAAGGTTAAGTTTTCATGGCGCCAGGGATTTATGGCGCCATAGCCTTAAGGGGCTACGGCCTTGGCCTTTGGCCAAGGCCAATTTTCGTAGCGCAGATATTCATGGCGCCAAGGCCAACTTTGTTCCAACTGGTGCGTTCTGGCTACACTGCTTTGGTTATGGTGTGCGCGCTTGCGCTACAACGTACTTGAAGTCATGGCGTGCTTATCCATGGTATGTTAGACCATCCTGAGCTTAGAGTGTGGTCTGCTTAAGCCTGTTTAGGCTGTTGTATGCTTCTCAGAGAGCTCTGGACAGGCCTAGAGCTTCGGTGTTCCTGAGGTTTGCATTGAGACTCGAACGTTGAGTCATATTTTGAGAGGAAATCCATGAGGATGCGTCTCTGTTAACTCTTCACCATGTACCATTGAGCAATCTTGTTCAGATATCGAGGAATTCTGGGCGATGTCGATATGAAGCAGATTAATGGGTTTATGTGCTGGTGAGATTATCAGTACTACACTATGATATCATCTTCTCCACCGGGAGTTATAAGAGAGAACTCATAGAGAGTATATTCAGCTCGTAGAATAGGTTGCATTCTGAGCTATAGAGATGTGCCTGAATAGGCGATTGCCCCTAGATAAGCCGTAGTTAGAGAGGAGTTTTACGATTTTGTCCCTCTCTCATTTTTTCACCATATATCTACACTTAGAGTGCAACTCTAGGGCTTACTTCGATGTGGGAGGCAGTAAACCAAGCTATTGGGGGCTGCGGATCACCCTTCCCAAAGGCTTTTCGCTACTTTCCTGGTCTCAAGCGGACACTGGTATCGAGGTCGTAGGTACCTCAGTACATAGGAGTTTATAGTAGGTACCGAAGATATCGAGTATCCTCCGAGGAGGCATGAGTTTAATATCTTTGGTACCTGTTTTGTCTACGTAAAGTCGGAACTTTATTATGGTAGGTAGCTACTTTTGACCTCGATAATCAAGTAGCACAATGGGGGAGTGCTGGTCAAAGCTGAAGCTTAGACATGGTACTGTTCTCCTATCGCAGCCTGGAATTCAACTCTTTCATTCTCGTTCGCCCCTCCTCGAGGCTATAGTTGATTTTTAGAGGAGGTCCCTTGGCTGCGTAACTCGCTTACCATTCCAGTGAATGTAAGCTAATCAGTTGTCTCGGGGTTCCATCCACCCTAATGGTAGATTTTAATCCCATTTATTATCCCCGCAACGCAGGAGTTCCCATAGGTCGCGTGTTAGTGGGTCCAAATGCCTATAGCTTATGTAGCTTTGATGCAAAGTACCCACCGCTAACGGGGTATCTTGTGGGTAGATGACTGTGCCATGTAGCTCGTAGGGCCCTTACGACTACATGTGCCTCAATTATGTGCCTAACACCGATATGACTTTTTTATAATTGGCGTCAAGGCCTTTATATATATATATATATGGCGTCAAGGCCTTAGAGGAGATATGGCATCATGGCCTTTTCGTTTATATGGCATCAAGGCCTTAGAGGAGATATGACATCAGGGCCTTTTCGTTTATATGGTGTCGAGGCCTTAGAGGAGATATGCCTAATCTAATAGAATCTGGAGTTTGAATCGAGATATAATGGATCAAGTTGTTTCTTTATTTATTCTTCTAATGATCGAAATCCCTTGATTACATAAGGAGTTTAATTAAGATGTTTCAAATGTTTTCCTTCGACTGGGGTGCTCAATCACTCTCCCTCGCACTTGAGCAGACTATACGTATCATTTTCCATTGCCTTTTTGATGACATACGGGCCTGTCCAGAAGGGCTCTTCTTTGGTGTCTTCGACGGTATTGTAACATGACTCCGACGTTGATGCATCATTTTGTTTATTGTTTGTTATCATGAATGGTTCCCTATCCTTGTACCACCGACCTTTTCCTTGCCTATCAGACCCTATGATTGATTGTGCAATTGATTTTGGTTTTCCCATAGAGGTCGTGGCCATCCCTGCCTCTACTTCAACAATAAACTCTTTGATGCTAGATTCTGTTATCTTTAGTTGTTTGTTCTAACTCTCCAAATCTTGCTTCGAGCCTTCCCTCTGTTGTACGTGAATTTCATTACAAACACGAGCTTTAACAGGATCTCCCATTATTTCTGCTATCCCGGTTGGCGTTGGGAATCAGATTTTTCTGTGAAGCATTTAAGCTACTCCCATTAAACTATGTAGCCATGGTCTTCCCATAATACCAGTATATGGAGTGTCAATGTCTACTACACAGAATGGTGTGAGGAGTTCGAGCTTGCCTACGTAAATTGTTAATGGTAACTTTCCCCTTGGTATCGAAGGTTTACCATTGAAACCGAACATGTTATATGTCGAAGGTACTAATGTTGCATCCTTCCCGAATAGTTGATCATGAGTTTTGACGAAGAGTATATCAACAGAACTTCCTGGGTCCACCAGTATCCTTGGCATTGTGATTTTTTCGATGTTTTACCAAAGGATCATTGTGTGACCTTCCTCCATCCGAGATATCCTCAGCAGAAAAGAAGACTGGTTTTTTTTGTCATTCTTCGAGGGGTTTCCTCATAGCTACGCTCATTATCTCTTTTTCTTCGAAGTCCCTTTTGTGAATTATATCAGTGATGTTGTTTCTGAAGCTGTATTCACTGACCTCAGCATGTACAATCGAATTACAGTCTTTGAACCTTGGAATATCTCGATCGATTGTGATTACATATGCCTCATGTTTCTTTTCTTCTTTGGGTTGTGGCTGTTCTGGAGGTGGGTTTGGTAATCCCAGGAGATGATCGAATTTTCCCTTCGAGATGAAATAGTGAATCTGGTCTTGTGTTGTAACACAATTATCGGTAGAATGCCCATAAAACTTGTGAAAGTGACAGAAATCCCTCGAATTCCTTGTATGCGGCGGTTGATTACCCCTACTTCTTGGATAATGAATTTCACTTGCTGATTCGGACTGCTCGATGCACCTTAAGGCAACCTCAAGAGGTACACTGAGCTTCGGGAGCTTTTTGTCTTGGAAAGGAGGGAATCCTGACCTCGGTACTCTGAACTTCTTGTTTTGGTATCCTCCCTCATATCCTCTTCAAGAATCATTTCCCTTTGCTCTCATTGTATCTTCTGTTATCGTTATACCTGCCATTACCGAACTTTCCTTCGCTTCCATATCGTCCATCATCATTTTGCCTCTCTCTTTTAGAGGAGTCCCCCACTTGATTGTCCACAGATTGATCTTGACTTATTCCGAACAATACTTTCTTGAGAGGTTCCACAAGCCTCTTAACTTCATCTTGCTCTTCCAAGGATAAGTTGTTGATCTAATGCACTTGTTTCGAGATGTTGTCCTTTCCTTGGGCTGCCTGTTCTTTGATTTCTTCTAACGCAATTCACTCTTTTTGGTATTTTCGAAGCTCTTGTAGTGTTTCAAAATTCTTCGAGAATAGCTTGTCGTACAGAGGATGATATTTATCAAGTGCATTTAGGTAACCTCGAACTTTATGTTTTTCCGTGGCTCCGTTTCAAACCTCCACGCATTGCGCGGTCCATCTTTCTGTCAAGCTTTTGGTGGACTCCTTGGGTCTTACCCTAATTAATGTTGAACAATTTCTCCACTCCTGGTTTCGATGAATAGTTGTAGAGGAAATGGAGCGAGAAGACTTTGGACAGGTCGTCGAAAGATGAAATTGAACATACTGGCAGGCTATCATACCAAGCTAGGGCTTCTCCTTTCAAACTCGGTGGGAAATATTTGCAGAGCACCTCATCCTTGTCAGCCCATGCTAGGAATAATCTTTGCTACATTTTTATGTGATGAGTTGCATCTCCACTTCTGTCAAAGTTAGAGTTGAAGACTGGCTTACTTAAGAGTTTGAAGCTTAGCGGCGAGCGGTGTACTTCGTTAATGGCATGTCTCAGCTTAACGTTTGCATAGGGTTATACCCGGCTATCGAGGAGCTTTGCTCGCATTTCCTTGATCTCGTCCATCATGACTTTTTGCAATGCAGTTGCTTCGGCATCTTTTCACGTCTACTCATTCTCGTATAACATATGTATGTTATTTCCCCTTGATCGAATGCTAGGTTCGATACAATGGCTCGATGTTTCTCTCCTATGCTCGTTCGAGTGTCTGTGTACTTGGGTATTGTTTCTCGATATGGAGGGACGTTTTGACTGTGAGTTTTCATGTGGATGGGAGTGGCCTTTACTGTTTGTTTTGTTATTAGACACTGACTTTTCAACAGATTTTTTATTTGCTTCAATTAGTTTCATCTTAAGTCTTTTGTTCCTCCTCATGAGTTTCCTGAATTGTGCAGCTCTTATGGTTTCTTCCTCGGTGGGCTGGTGTATTTGTACTACATTTTCATTATCTTCAGATTTTTCCTCCTCTTCTTCTTCTTCACCTTCATGATTTTGCTGCTCTGGGAACCCTTCTCCATCTGGTCCTAGATCCTCGATGAGTACTTCATCCTCCTTTATGTGCTCTCTGTGCTGAACTGTACTTGCTGCTACTTCTGGCGAAACCCCTTTACTAATTGACTGCCTTGTGACGGGCCTCGATGAACCTATTTCTTGCCTCGGTGCCAGATTAGACTTCGATGCCATGATGATAAGGCCCTGCCAAAAGTAACAAACCTGTGAGGTCCAAGACAGCTTCCTCAATGTATTATTTGTCTGTCAATCGTACTGGTAGTTATAACAGAATCTAACATGCGAGATTTTGGGGGTGATTTTATGTGTACGATCCAATGGTATTTCTACAATTTCTGACGTTAAAACTTTTGTGCCTTCTTTTCCTTACAACCCTAATTTGCCCAGTTCTACCTTCCAAAAATGGAGGTTCTAGGAAATCCACCTTTTTAAAACTTTTCTGAAAAAAGGGGACGATGGATCCAAAAGTGACTTTATTACTTTCCTAATATGACTTATGATTGGAAAACCCTAAAATAACCCCAAGTGGGTTTTAGTAAAACTATATAGGGAGTCCTAAGGGTATTTTCTGGAATTTAAGGTGGATTCGAAATCGAGGACTACTGTTTCTTCAAAATTTTGAGAAGTGCTATTTCATTATTCTTTTTTATGAAAACATTTTGAAAAACTTTCTGGATCTTGATTAGATCTTTATGTTTCAAAGCTTGAATTCCTTGAAAAACATATCACTGTGATGATTTGCTCGAAACTCTTAAGCATTTTAAAGCTCAAAATCTTTAGATACTTAAGATGGTGGAGCTTTTTGAAGTAAAAAATGGAAAAATTAAATGAAAACTTGAAAACCCTAAGAAAACAAATTCTGAAATTTTTGAAAACCATCAAAGCATAGGCAGACCTAAGTCATTTTAATCAGTCCCTGTTTCTAGCGCCTGTGTCGGTATAAAATCTGCTTAGAGATCTTATACCCAATAGCCATCAGGAGAATCCGGTTGCTAATGGTATTAAGAGTTAGTTTGGTATAAAACAGTGCATCGAGATTGAATGATAAATAACTTCGATGAACATTCAAATACTAATAACACTATATAAAGTAATGATCTGAATATTCATAAATGTAAAATATTTCTCTGCCTAATTCTACAAGGATCTTGTTCTTCAAAGACATGAGGAGATCAATTACTAACCTAGTCTCTCTCAAAAGTCCCAAGGCTTATCAAAAATCCAACCCCTACAACTGAGCCCGAGCTCCCCTTTTATAGATCGATTCACTTAGTGGATTATACAACTAATAAGACAAAATACTCAATCGTGGGTGTGTCAGAAGTTGTCGAGTAAGTCGGTGCTCCTCGAGAGACCATCTAGGAAACCCTTATCTGGCAATCCTTCGATCCCTTGCTCGAGGTATCAGTACCTTCGATTATATCCCTTTCTTCGTTGCTCTGTTTGTCTTCGATGTGCTCTTCTTGTCGTAGTGTTCTCTGGGTGATTACTCTTTCGAGTTATTTAGTGCTTCAAAATTCTTCTTCTCTTATGGTGCTCCTTCCCTGGAATGCTGACACGTGGTTTGATGGTTTTATGCCCCCATACTACGACCTGTAGAAAAACCTCGGGACCTCGTCCAGATTGAACACCGTACAATGCTAACTGTCTACAAACACTAGCCTATTATAATACTTATGTCTGGGATGTAGCGGAGACCAACTCGAACCCTCCAAGTGAATTGGCTATTGTCGCACTCCTTAAGTCTCTAGATCCCCCACAGATTTTCACGCACTTGATTCCCCTAGCTGTCGTCCTTTACAGGTCTAGGAGTTGCTTTGACCGTTGTTAAAGGCTTATGGAAACAATTACGGCTTTGCAACCTCAATTATCAACTGTATGTTGCGAACTGTCCTCTTCAGTTTAACATACGTAAATTGACTTCCTTAGGATTGCTCCAGGTCATACGAAAATCTACTTACAAACGGGGGCTGACAAGTAAACCGAGTAAACTATGCCCAACTTGTCTCTACCTCAGCTGTGAAAAGAATCACTTAAGAAACTTAAACAACTGGAGCTAACTATGTCTTACAACATCGTGTGCAACCGTACATTGCTTCCTTAACCTTGTATGTAACGTATCCGTTCTCGAATGGCCTTATTGCAGAAGAGAATGACCGTAGAATATAAAAGAACGTAATCAGGTTACCAAGGTTACAAGTTAATCAGATAACAACCACAAAGGTACGTTATCGCCTACTTTTGCTTCCCAACTCTCAAGAGAAGTCTTTATAGTCGTTAGGTAAATCCCATAGAGGAACTACTACCTAATAGAGGATGACTACCACAACTAGCTTACACCGAAGTGCAAAGAGTTTACGATCAATTCCACGGCGAAACTTCACGTATGCTTTGATGTTTGTGGTTTCGTTCTTTAACCCTCTATTTATAGCTCTCAATAAGATAGGTTTCTTTGAGATAAAGCAATAGATTCCTTGTGCTACAAGTTAGCAAGTGCCCGTGTAAACGTGCCCGTTACTTGGTTTGCACACAAAGAAACCCTAGGTTAATCTCAATTGGAATCTTTTAATATTTATCTGCCAAGTGGTTTATTAACTCTTAACCACTTCAATATAGAAATCCAATGACCATGAGGACACCTTTATCTTATAGACTCATTGAGATTCGTTAGATGGACCACATAAGATATTCTGATAAGCACAAGTCCAACTAAGAGATAAGGAGTTATCTGTTAAACCCACGTTAAAAATCCCGCAGAATATTCACCAGACGATTCGCGAACTGTCTGGATCTGAAATCTGGGCCAAATACATTGAATCTACTGTTCACGTATATGTACGCATACAAATCAACGTTTTGGAACCCAGGAGGAAAATCCAGAGTGATTGTTCCCGAACCGGTTCGTGAACCGTAGTGTTTCAAATTTAGGGTTTAAACTGGATCCGCTGGAAGTACTTAGGCTTGGGCCAGTTTTCCTGTACTTAGACGTGTGGACGTCCTCATCTATAATCCATGGACTCTGCTCTAGAGTACTCTTTTAGGTTCACCCAATTTCCTACATGTGATTTGCAAGCAAACCATTGCATTGGAAAGTGTATTGAATCTATTTATCTTGTAACTTAGTATGGTGGGAACACGTACCAACATAACTCATAGTTATGCAAACAAGAGTACAATCTCAATCGCTATTAGTATCTCTACTAAAGTACACGACTATTTCGAAAGATATAATAAGTAGAATAGAAGAAATTCCATAAATGTCACAACTCCTACTAACCTTTTGTCGACGAAGAATATTTGATGTCTTATTTGTAATTGCAGTACAGTCTCAAGCTAGTTGTCAGACCAACGCTAGTGGGTTTGACCGGACAATGCCCTAACAATCTCCCCTTTTGTCAATTTTAGTGCCAAAACAAATATTACATATGAATTCAAAAGATATTACAATAAAGATCTAACCCAGGTGTATCTTGACTTCTTGAATTCTTCAACTTCTCCTTTGAGTCTTGATGTGTTCGTTTAACACCTGTTAAAAAATTCGTAGATAACACTACAACATATCCAACTCAAACAACCACAAAGGTACGCCTGAGCTTACATGGGTTAATATGCTAATCCCACATGTTGTTTGTGCAAGGAGTAAGAATCAGAGCAACTTTAAAGTCTGTGTACTAAAACTTTTAAAGTGATTCTACTCATTCTCGATACGAAGCTCCCCATTAATACCTCTTTTTGCCAGATTGGTATGAAGCCCAATATTTACTCCCCCTCACTTGATATTTTGAAAAAGTACATTAAGCAATACGGTATTCTCCCCTATGGTTGTGAACCACGATAACAAGAAACCATATGTATTCTCCCCCTGTTTGTCACAAAATATGACAAACTAGTTGAGACTCGGGTTTCAAGCCTATAAAGATATTCAAGTCAAGGATGTACTCGCATATCAAGTTTAAGATGACATAACTAGGAAATCAGAACGAAGATCTCGAAGTTGATTCATCTTTGGAGAAATATAGATACACTTTTCTCCTAATATTCGACATCCACGCTCCCCCAAAAGATTTGTTATTAAGCGCAAAATCATTTAAGAACTCTCCCCCATGTGGTGTTATTCAATATAGAACAACAATATATGCCTTTACAAGTAAAGACACGAACAAAGCATAACTAGACAAACAATTTAATGTATCCAGTTTCTTTGTTAATATTCTCTTTTCCTTAGCCATTTTTTTGGAAAAGAGTATATGATTTTGAGCTTATGGAAACCCTAAAAATCATATAATCAAAAGTTTCTTAATCGTGAAAAAAAGCTTAACTTTTGTAAATTGACACAACTTTGAATCATCACAAGAGTAACGAATAAACTCGTGTATGCAATACATAAGATTGAGGTAGACAGATCAAGTATTGCAAGCATCATTAATAATCAAACCTAAAAAGAACTTTTTATTAATGAATACTAATAAAGTAGTACATGCTGAAAAACTCTAAAAAGCATGAAAAGACAAACTACTTTTAGATATAGTTTATATTCCTTAGGCAAAAGTAAGAACAAGCTCTCACAAGGAACCAACTATTCTAATTTATGAAGACACAATTAGCAAATTTGTATGACTCAACTTTTATTTATCTTCACAGTCTCGAGACTCGACTTCATCAAAGAATTAATCTATGATGCATGCAGTATTCCTGGTATCCTCCTCAGAAAGACCAGTCAAAGCACGTAACAGTGATGTATAGTGAGCATAACTATGATGTATAGTGAGCACAGCTATTGACCAGTCTTCATGGAAAATAAATTTTTTCCTTTCGTAATCGATTTTATACAGAAAGTACTTATTCATATAAGCATTATTCATCAATTGTTTCTCTCGAGTTAATAGCATGAGTCTCTGGATCAGGAAATTTTCAGACGTAGTCCAAGATTTCTGCAGGAGGCATCTTTCTCTTGCGTGTAATCCCTTCACAGAGCTCAACTTTCACAGCTTCACTTTTACAACTCATCGTAACACTTCTTGTGACATAAGCCATCTTTGATTATGACTTACTAGATGTATGAACTATATATCTTTCAAGAGGAGTGTGTTTCAGTTTATCTGAAAGACTTTAAGGGAATCTTCCAGAAACTGCGACGCAAATGGTTCACGAACTGTTTCGCGTACTGAAACACCGCACTCTGTTTGACAGAATTTATACAGTCTGTAAACACGAATTTCCATGAAGTAAAACTCTTTGGGAAATATGTTTGTAGAATTACTACTAGTGACTTGAACAACCACAATACCAAGAACGAATTCCTGATATAAACTGCATGCCTCACACCAGGGGCGAATCCAACAGCTAACAAGGGTGAGCAACTGCACCCCCTTGATTTTCTAAATTGACACTAACCAATCAAAGTTTTCAAGCCAAACAAAGAAAAAAAAACTTTGTTTGCACCCCCTCTAAAAATTCTATTTGCACCCCCTTGCTTTTCTTCCCTTCTTTTCTTCTTTATTACCAAAAAACCATCCAATTTTCTTCCCTTCCATATATTATACGAACCATCCAAGTCTTCTTCCCTTCTTTTTTGTCTCAACTCTTGGAAAAAAAATAAATCTTTATGTTCGAATTTTTATTGTTATGGAGTAAACTTTTTTTTTGCACCCCCTCTAATGAAATTATGGATTCGCCCCTGCCTCACACATACAAGTCATAATGTGAGGATGCATCCCCAAACTACACTTAGGCAGTTGGAGTGTGAGTACTATACTCGCATGGGTTGTTGGTTGTAGAGTGGTTGCTAGAGGCTGATTCGGGCTGAGAGTTT